>AYEL01058410.1:0-12322 GCA_000484575.1 Olivierus martensii
CCAATATCGATTGCTTTTCTTTCTCCTTCAGGATTTTTCGGAAGTGATTAATAGCATCGTCGTGGTAGAGATCTCCAAGCCTGTTGATGTTAACCTGGTATGGGTGCCATTCTAACACCAAAAAATTGTAAAATCCCTCTCTAAACTATTTTAATAAATCTTTGATTTCTTTTACGTTGTTTCCGAGTTCATTTTAATCGGAAAACTATTTTTCTTCCATCCTTACCCAAAGTCCACGAGCGCGCAAGGTCTAAGCCTGTCATACCATTAGGTTAGTTAAGCCGAAATATCCTCATGGAATATTTTAATCTGGCGGTGGCCACTTATAGAGCCGCCATCATCACAGTCTGACCAACACCAATGATGGAGTCAACTGAAAGATTCAAGGATGAGTTTCAATGGTCCAGACCCAGTTCCCTCCTAAAAAATTGGAGGAGTGGGACCCCCGGATCCTCCAGAATGTTAAGCCAAATTTTACCACGCAGCCATCCGGCTGATCTGTCATTCGGTCAGTCCGCGGTTTTACCACGCAGCCATCCAGCTGATCTGTCATTCGGTCAGTCCGTGGGTCCCACAGTTTGTTCTATGAAGTGTTCGTTATTCGAACATGTGTTCGTTAACCGAACATAAAAATCGGGAAAAACCACTGTTAGTTCCATGAGGTGTTCGTTATCTGAACATGTGTTCGTTAACCGAACATAAAAATCTTTAAAAAAGTGTTTGTTATCTAATTTGTTCGTTATCCAAACTGTTCGTTAACCGATCACCCACTGTATAGATAACTAAATGTTAAAAAATATTGTATACAAGTAGACCCATATGATATGGACTCCAAAAACACGAATTCATATAATTTGATGAAAAACCCAACCCAATGACAACCCATGTCAACCCATCAACCCATGTCAACCCATGAAAAACTGATGATTGGTGACTCATTAGCAGCTGCAAACTGGCAATTTTCTGGAATTTAAGCCTAACAATATTCAGAAACTTATAAATTTTCCTATTGTGCTTATTTTTCATCATAAAAATCTTAAATTTTTACTATGTATGCATTTTCTACATCCTTTCTTGCAATACAATTATTTTTTTATTTTTAGCAAAGTATTCATTGCATATATTATACAAATTTTGAACAATTTTTTTTGCAATATTTTTATATATCCACTCAAATTTTTATATCTGTATGATAGTGGTGGCCTTCTTCAATAAAATAAACCAGGGGTGGCAAAGTTGTTTGTCATTAAGATCGATTTTATATGTTAACAATGAGTTCGCGATCTACCTTCGAAATTCTTCATTTGATGGAGAAAGTAGAGATAGAAGCCAAAACCACATATCCCAAAATGACATTAGCCCAAAACAAGATATCCGGCAGCGGCAAAAGTTTTTTCCTTTTACTTTACTCATAAATCTCAAACACAATAATTCACTTCAACTCTCACAACTGTCAATTCATAGGTGCCATGTTGACATTGTCAGCGAATTTTGAATTTTGTCCAAATGCTCTGCTGCTACTGGCTATTCTGTTTTGGGCCATACTCAGCAATAAAGCAAAATTTTGGCTTTAATTGTCTAGAGAAGGCACTATGCAGTAAGAGAGTCATCCAATAACTTACGAAGATCGACTATAAATTGTCCCGCGATCTTAGTAATGCATCTTAGTTTCCTTAGCAAATTCTTGCTGTGAATTCTCTTATAAAAAATGCTGAAATTTATATCAGTTATTATTTTTAATCAATTATTTATAGTAATTATATGTTTACTCGACATTTTAATAGTTTTTTTGCTTGATTTTGGAATAATATTTGACATATTCTCAAGAAAAAACTCATAAAATAAGAACGACTATCCATCTACAATAAGGACTATAATAATAGTTTTTTACCCTTATTGATTCAAAATATACTTTTTCTACGAATAACAGACAGTATTGAGCTTAGTAGATGAAAAAGAAATTTGCCAGAAAAAATCTGGCAGGAATTTTAACTAGTGAGCCATACCCACTTTTAAAACTTAAAAAATAATATAAATAATCAATCAAAAAAATTTTTTTAATTGGTATTTAATGATAAATATAATCTACAATGTACAGTTATTAAATTTTGAAAAGTTTGTTTAAATTAGTAAAAAATAACATTTAAAACAACAAACAATCGTTTCAAGGTCATGCTTCATGCACATGGCAACAGACAAGCTGCACCAGAACCAATTTGCATGTATGTACATCGACAGACCTCATCGGATTAAAGTTGTCATGGAAACAATATAAACATTGGTTTTTATTACAATCAACTGGACTGGCAGGAAGCTAAAGTCATTCACAATGTGAAGAAACTGCAGGAAATGTTTATAAATAAAGCTATTATCATATATAATAAAGGAACAAGCATGTGGTGTCCATGTTTCTGTGCATGTGCGAACTCCCGCCGTTACTATTTTCTCTTGCTTCGAATCTTTAATTGCGTCTTTTAGAAAACTAAATCTCAATTTCATTATAAATTTTGCTTTAAGTTATCATAGTTTACTTCCTATTTATGTTTCTATACTTCTTTTTGTTATTTGACTTAAATTTCTGTCTTTTTCAATTGAAAAATGTTGGTTGTTCCCCGGATGGAGAATTCAGTTTGCATTTGGCACGTTGAGGTTACATAAATGTTTTAAATAATATTTAATTTATAAATATTTGTTTATGTTTTAAATAATTTTATTATATTATGCATTTAAATAATATTTAATTTATTTCAGAATTTAAATAATATTTTATATTTCAGAAATTATAATTTGTTATATTAAGATAAAAATTATAATTATTACCTAAATAACTAAATCAGTAAATCGAGTTTGTTAGTTGCCAATTTCATATAAAGAAAATTTCGAAGTTTGGTCTGGAGGAAAAAAAAAACAAGCAAAAGCATCTTAAATTTGACAGATAAGAAACATGTTTTGTTTTTGGTATATTTGGGCACATAGTAACCAAGGGCTAACTAGTGATTTTAGAAAGGAGCTAGCACAGGAGCATGATGAACTAATGACCATGGGAGAGTTTGCCTAATACCTGGAAATTTGCAGTCAAGAAAAATGCATAGGATTATTTGCCCAATGAATATCCTTACAAAAGAAAGTACAAAGCTGACTACTGCTCCAGACTTATTATTTTTATAATTAATTTTTAGTCTTTTATTTATTTTGTTTGGTTTTAATTTAGTAATTATTTATATTAGCATCATAATATCTCATCTTAGTCAAGTAATCATGCAATGAGAACTCAAGCATGCAGTTTTGAATTTATTTTAAATGATATTTGAATGTGGTTCTTTGTGCTTAGAACTGTCATGTTATTTGAAATTTATTCTTGCCAATTTGTAAAGCCTTTTTCTATGTATAGTACTGATGATGGTTGGATATTGACCAAAAAACATTATGCAGTCGAATGAATAGTAAAAACTACTTTGGTGATTGGTAACTGACTTGTCTAAATAGTAGCAAATTTAATATCTTTTTAATTATATTACTGATTATTAATTAATTTAAGATGAAACTTACAACAAACATTAATACTAATGTAAAATCTAAATCTGTATCACTAAAATTTGTGAATAATTTGCATATATGTAGAACTGGACTAAATATATTAATTATTTCAAAATAAATATCTAAATTTTAAAATATATATTACCACTTTTGCAGCACAATTAACTGATTCAATGCCTTTCTTCTTTCCTAATTCATCAATTAATTTGATAAACCTATAGGAAATGATATATTAATAAAAGTTGAATTATTTATCAAAACTATTTAAAATAAACAAACCTTATAAGTGCTATTGAATGCAATTTAACAATATCTTGCATTTCAGTGTAATTATTAGTCTTGTGGATAAAAGTATCAAGGTAATTTGCCCGAGTTAATGCTTCAGTTGCATCTATTTCAGGTAACAATTTAGGATAAGATCTAAGATTAAAAGAAAATTAGTGTTATGTTTTTTAAATTTTAATATTACTCATATTAAATTTTAAAAAATAAAGTTAATATAAAAATTTAAACTAAGAAAATTGCAATATTAAAGTTTTAAACAATTCTTCATTGTATACATTAATGAAATTAATTTTACTAAATATTAAAAATTCTCCTTTTAAAATTTATCATAATTTTCCTAAGATAATCTAGTAGGATTTCTGTATCTGTAGGAATAGGTACCTTTTGTGGATATCTGAAACTAGAGATAGTAATGAATAATATACTATACATGCTATACATACATATGATAAAATTTAATAATAAATTAGGCACTATAAGGCATTAACAACAATTATTATAATAAAAGTTATGTGAATGTGGTCTGCCTTTCTAAAATATTTATTGTATTTCACTTACCCTATTTCATGTAATGATGACCCAATGCCTATGCAATGAGATGAAATGAACTTATATTATGAATGTTTATTGTATTTCTGAATTTTAAAATTTTTTCAAAATGCAATTAAGCAAAACTGCAGATATGAAATTTCACTATGCATTAAAAAGATAAGAAATTAAGAACAAATATATAATAATAGAAGTGATATCAATAAAATATGTAAAAATTATTTCATTTTAAATAAAAATAATGTTTTTATAGAATAAAACAAAGTAAACAGAATTAAATTAATTTACATGGCCAAATTTGCCAAAATTTGAAATTTTTTTATATAATGGGAAATGACATAACCTAAAGATCATATTCTTAAAATTTTAAGCAGCTACTTTTAAAAATAATGAAAATATTGCAAGTTGTTATAATAATCATATTTTTAAGAAAATTATGAATTTTTAAGATATAACTTCAACTCACATTACAGGTTTGTGAATTATCAGTATTAATGGAGTTCTTTTCTAAGCTGAAAGTTTTAATTAAGTAATATTTTTAATTGTAATTGCAAAGTCGCGGATTAGGACGGATGCAATACTATCTTCTTATCAGCTAAACCTAACGGCCTTTGTTAAATTTTATCAAAAATATTTAAAATTTTATTTAACAATAAAATATTAATATAGTAAAAATAACAAGCATTTTTTATATTATCAAATAAATATAGATAATAACAATGATATTACATCAGTAGGCAAAGAAAAGTTTTACATATCTCTTTATTTTTTGATAATTTTAGCAACAAAGCTGGACTTTTATTTCAAAATTTGCAACACAGTTGGCATTCTATGATATATCAATTAAGAAATATTATTCTAGAAATTCAAACCAAATAAAACCACATAAAAGTGTCATATTTGAACTGTTATGTCACATTAGATATATTTATCACTTCAGTTAATAACTTTTTTATTACTTCAGTTAATAAAAATTTGCCTACAGTACAATAACAGATAGAAGATAGAGGAAATTTATTATCTGGAAATATTTTCTATGAAATCCTTTTAGCATTTGAAATTACATATTTTATTATTTTAATATTGTATTTAATTTCATATATTTTTCCTTCATCAAAAATACTCTCTTACGACTTGGGTAACATATGTAAATTCCCCTTTTCTATCTTGATTTAGATTAAAAAATATACAGGGTGATAAAACAGTCCTTTACTGCCCTTTAGCAAGTATAAAATTTTTTATTCTGGCATAACATTTTCGAACCTTAAACGGTTCCTCTTCAGTGCCTCTCACTTACAAAATAGAACACTAACCGAAAACGTTATGCCAGAATAAAAAATTTTATACTTGCTAAAGGGCTGTAAAGGACTGTTTTATTATAATATTAAGCACGTTGTTTTTGAATTTTAAATTATACAGGGTGTTTTTTATCTTGAGACAATGAAATACAAGGTTGTTCAATAAGTTCGCGGAGCGCCATCTATTAGTCAAAATTAGAACTACAATCAAAAATATTTCTTAATTAAAACCTTTGGATTTAAACTGCTCTATCATGCTTGTTTGTTTGTTTACATTGACTAGAAAACACTTAGTTTGAGAGAAGTATCATTATGACATTTGATTTTATTTTCATTTGTATATTTTTGAATAATATGATCTGCAAAATTAATTAGGTTTCAAAAACTCTACAGAAGCATGATATAGATCAGGGGTGTCCAACTTTTTGGCTTCCTTGGGCTACATTTGAAGGAAAAAATTTTCTTGGGCCGCACATAAAATATACTAATTCTAACGATAGTTATTAAAGCAAAAAGGTTAGTAAATAATGTACAATATATGATATCCACCACGACAAATTAGCAAAAATGTCATAGCATAATAATCTTTGACTTCTTTTCGTTCAGAAATTTTTCAAAAATCATTGAGCAGGTCAAGAAGTTTTAATCACTAAAATAAGATATATTTTTAGAAAATGGAAATAGGAAATGTAGATAATGAAATTTTTATTATTTAAACACCTATCTTAATTATTTTTTTGTATATATATTTTAGTACATAATTGAAACAAGTTTCTTTTTCTTTATTAATGAGATATTTGATGATGATACAGCAAATTTAAAAAAATAAGTGCATAGAAATTTCAATGTTTTAAGGAAGTTTATGATTTTATGTTGGACCACAGTTGGATAGCCCTGATATAGACCAATGGTGGGCAAACTTTTCTGACCGTGGGCCACATGGACTTCTGTAAGGTTGCTAGTGTAAAAAAATGTTTTTAGTTTGATACATGAGGTATTCACAATAGAGGAAAATACTGCGATCATGCTGAAAACCAACGTTCTGTTTTCAACAAATTTTCATGGCTGCTATCTACCATTACCATTACCTCAAAATCCATTGACCCAATAGGTTATATTGATATATTCAAAAATATTGGAAAGTCAAGTGGGGCCCACTCCAGATTTCTTTTAAAGAAGGCATTTTAGCATGCAAAATCTAAATTTAATTAAATAATTATGTTGCTCGTTTATGTAATTTAACATTTTTGCAGTAAAATTTTAAAAATATCTTACACTTGTGCATGGACCATGGACTGCACAAATCATTGTGGCAGGCTGCATGTGGCCCACAGGCTGTAGTTTGCCCATCACTGATATAGAAATTTGATGGATATTCTTCTGTATTGGATTAAGTTAGTAAAAATTTACAAAATATTGGAAATTCATATGAACAAATCAAATACAAATTTCAGCAAATTGCCAAGGAATTCAGCATAGATCCCAAATTTGAAGCCAAATGACAAGGTAGAACTAAAAAACAGTAAAATAAATTAGCTTCAAGCTTTTGTTTGATAATAGAGATCAGTTTTTTAAAATCAATGCTTTTCCTAGATTTTGGATAAAATTATAATACAAATTAAAAATTGTCTGAAAGGTACGAAGTTAGTAAAAAATTATTTTGCAATTCCAAAACTGAAAAAAATATTTCAAATGCTGATATATTGAATATGAAAATTTTATAAAAAAGTATTCATTTGTATCTTTTTCCAACTGCCAATTCAATATTGTAATTTAATCATACCTATTAAACAAAATTTATCAGCAGACATGTGTATTAGCCACAGTACTGGTTTTAGGGATCCCAGTGCCCCAATGTAGCTTTCTACTCAGTGCTCTTACAATATCAAGAAAATTATAATGTTGGTGCCCTTTTTCCAAAAGCAGTCCGATGCAGTGCATCATCTGCTTATTAAGCTGGCTCTGATTAGACAATTTTTTTATTTGTAAGTTTCAATATATAGTGCCCTAGAAAGTGACTTTTCAGAAATTTTTACTTTACTAATGTTCGAAAATTACGCTATCTTTATAATAACCTAAATAAAGAAAAAAGAATTTATTTTTACTTTATTTATGTTATTTTTATCCTGCCCATGTCAGTTGCCCCTGACAAAACATCATTTAGTAAATTACAAATAATAAAATATTATTAAAAAAATGCTATTGGTCAATATAAATTGTGCAATCTTGCAATATTGGCTACTAAGCATAAATGTGCTGATAAAATGGATTTAGAGGATATTATTGATGATTTCACAGATATAAAAGCACAAAAAATAACATTTTAATTTTTTGTAACTTTATTATTTATAGGTTTACTATAATGTTCATCAAATTATATTTAATAAGTAATATCATATTGTGATATTAATTTTCATGTTTTTAATGTTTGTATAATTATAAAATCATAAATAAAATACATACTGTATTTATGTTATTAAAATGATTCAACATTTTTTGGCTCAAAATGATTTCTCAGCTAAAGACCAAAACTCTACTATTACTGATATGTAATATTTTTCAATTAAAATTTACATTTAAATTATGTTTTTAATTCAATTATTGAATAATATAATAATGACTAGAAAATGAAAGTTACTAAATAGTATCAATTCTAGTTCCAGAAAGAAATCATTTTAGAACATAACTGTGACATAATATTAGGCCTATGGGTTTTCTGGTTTCAAAGTCACAATTTTCAGGAATTTAACCCAATATTAAATAAGGACCTACTGTATATGAATTTTGAAAATAATGAATGAAATCTGTTGATTCTAAAAATTTAATCTGTAATGGGAATATTTGAAATTAACAGTCTTAACTGCAAAGCAATTAGGTGTTGGACAAGGATATACACTTATACAATATTAGTTATATCTGTGTATCAATCTATATATTAGTATAATTTATACAGTACTCTTAATGATGACTTTTTAAATTATTTACATATTTCTGTGATAAATTAAGCCGGACCTTTCCTAATTAATTTTATTCTTTGTTCTTATTTTATTATTATTTTGAGTATTATATTTATTATATGGGTTAAGTTATTTTTCACTCCTTCAGCCTTAGAAATTAGAAATATGTGTTATGAAACAGAATTGCCATCTTCTGGAAAAACTCAATTTTCTAATGATGTCATCTTATCTAAATACTGATATTATTGAACTAAATAGAGCAATAGCATGCTTATATTCATTTGAATAAATTCTACAAATGAAGAAAATAAACACAGCACAATGTAGCAGAAATACATTTAATTATATTCGATTTGAAATGTTTTTGACCATATTTTGGTTATCATCAGCAAAAATCATTAAAGCAAACTTACAAAGAACAATGGAATAATTATAGAACAAAATAGTACATATATGTTTAAATTTAAGATGATATGATTATATATAATGATAGGAGGAGTTGATTACAAACATATTTTACATATAATTTTATATTTTATAATATAATAAATATAAAGTAACTAATTAAATAATACGCACATAACTAATAGAGTTAGAACACTGTACAATACATAGATTTATAAACTACTAGCCAGCAGCCATGTATTTGGTAGTTCATTACCCGAATTATCATTATATTTCTTCGATCTTTGTGATCATTAGGGCTTCCATAAAACAGCCTTCTTGTATAGAATTAAATTTTTTTAGAATTTTGATGTTATTCCAATCAATTACTAAGTCATATTCATAATATGTCTGGGTTGTGAGAGCAGTGTTAGTTTTATCTAATTTTATGTCATGTTTATGTTCTGTTAGACAGTCTTCTAGATTTCTGCCTGTGATTCCAATGTACTCCTCTCTTCTATCTAGGTCTTTGTTGAAAATTGGGATGCAGTAGACCTCTGATCTTTTTCCATTCATCATATTTGGTCTTATCATTCCTTAATTTATTATAAATTGTTGAGCATTGTTTTATGCAGAGTTTTGTACTAATTTTCTGGCCGTATCTTTTACAATTCTCATGCTAGAAATATTGTATAGTAATGTGAGTGTAGATGTTGGCTCATTATGTTGGGGTGGTAATAGCTGCATATCTCTCATGTTATTAGTGTGTGAGAATAATTTCTTTTTAATTTTATCATATATCTTTTTCATGAATGTGTACGTAATAATGTATATATTAAGTTGATGCATAATTCTGTAGCGTTTTAAATATAGGTTTGTTAAGTTTGTCTGTTTAGTGTTTTATTTATGAAATTCAGTTAAAAATTTGACCAAATCAAGCAAGCAACTATTCATCAATGTAATCTCCGTCATTGTCAATAACTTCCTGCCAACGTTGAGGTAGTTTCTGGATCCCCGTCCGTAGAAATCTGTTGGTTTTGAGTTTAGGAAGTCATCAATCCAAGTTCCATACACTTCACAGATGTTCCTAGCCGCATTTACTGCACTTCAACCTCGGTTAAACTCGTACAGCAGAATGTGTCGGAAATGTTTGTTTTCTCGACCTGACACTCCATCTTCAACAGTGAAGAAATAACAATCATTTGTAACAATCTCGCTGACAGCTCATATTCCACAAGACAACACTCCAAAGTAAACAATGACAATGTAAAAACAGTAAACAAATGAACAGCAATGCAGTTTTGCCAGGCCAAATCAGAATGCTACAGAATTATGCATCAATCTAATAGAAAGCCAACATACAAGCCAGCACTCATTCTATATTGGTCACATGACCCTATGAAATATAAGAGAGCAACCTTTCATTCATTTTTTTGAAAGATATTCACCCATTGTTCCACATATAACCTCCAACAAGAAGAATTTAAAACGATCACCGCTTGAGGTAAACAACATGGATACATATACACATTCATGAAAAAGATATATAATAAAGTTAAAAAGAAACTTTAAAAAATTTTTGTAAATACAATATTAATAAATATAATAAAAATCATAAATAAGCTAAAAATAAAAAATAAAAATAAATAAAAATAATAAATCTAAATGTTCATTATAATGTAAGTCCTATATGTCTTTAGCTTACAGTGGTGTTCGTTGCTAAGTTCTTATTTTTCTCGCACTATTTCCATTAGTTATTGATAAGTGTTGGGTATGAAAGCCAACATACAAGCCAGCACTCATTCTATATTGGTCACATGACCCTATGAAATATAAGAGAGCAACCTTTCATTCATTTTTTTGAAAGATATTCACCCATTGTTCCACATATAACCTCCAACAAGAAGAATTTAAAACGATCACCGCTTGAGGTAAACAACATGGATACATATACACATTCATGAAAAAGATATATAATAAAGTTAAAAAGAAACTTTAAAAAATTTTTGTAAATACAATATTAATAAATATAATAAAAATCATAAATAAGCTAAAAATAAAAAATAAAAATAAATAAAAATAATAAATCTAAATGTTCGTTATAATGTAAGTCCTATATGTCTTTAGCTTACAGTGGTGTTCATTGCTAAGTTCTTATTTTTCTCGCACTATTTCCATTAGTTATTGATAAGTGTTGGGTATAATTGGTTTATTATGTCCTCTATTGTTTGTTTCATTGTTTGTGAGCTGTTCTATTTTTCTTTTTGTTTTTTCTAGTAGTTGGACATTTTCACCACTCTGCATTTAGGTCTCTCATTTTCATTTCTTTTTACTGTTTTTAAGTTTGGTTTTGCCGTTATTTTTGATATTTCTTTAAGTCTTTTATCATTTTTCTAGTGTAATGTACCCATGTAGTTTTGCCTGTTTTATCACCCATTCAAATTCTACTTTCTTTTTTCAGTCTGTGCTGCAGTGTGTTTTTATGCTTTTAATAGTGTTCTAAATGCCACTGTTTTATGGCACCAAATGAAACTATAATAAAAAGAGAGAATTCAAAGTTATTTTAATGAGAAAATGGATGGAAAGTGATAGCTTAATATGCACTAAGAATGACAAATCTAGGTTAATGATATTCCTCCCCCAGTCATTATACAGGATGATTCAAAAATGTGACAAAATTTGCAAACTTATAGAGGATAAAAACAACTTAAACTTTTCTTTTTGTTATATTTTTTCTTTATAAAATAATAAAGCCAAAGCTGCATATAAAAGTATCTCGCACTCCATGCTCATAGCCCACTAACTGTAGTGATTGCTTGACGATTGATTTGAACAATCAGTTTCAACAATGGATCTGATGATAAATTGTTCTGTGTGTGGAGTCCTACAATTAGTCTGATGATTCGGCAGTTTGACGACAGATCCAACGACAGATTGCACCATGTGTGCAGATCGTCAGACAACGACAGATCAGAAATGATCTGTCACTATATCGTGTGATGAGACATACAATCGTTCTGACGAACCAGAAATCTGGCGACCAATCTGATGATAAATCGCTCCGTGTGTGGCGGCCTTAACACATCAATCATACTTCTTATACAACCAACATCCTTATTCCTTTTTGTTTTTATATACAACAAAAAGGAGTACCAATAGGTAGTCCACTAGCTGGAATTAGTAGTTAGAAAAAGAGAGAAACAGTAATACAACAATTAAGTAGTAAACTGCACATATACTGATACTATGTAGATGACATCATATATTATATTATTATAGTTGCCGGCACGAAAGTTGGAGGAAAATGACGCA
>AYEL01058412.1:0-20600 GCA_000484575.1 Olivierus martensii
ATATACCGTAAACTGGGGTGACTTAGGCCCATTAGGGTGGCTTTGGCCCAATTTTGGAAACGTGTTTCTGTTTTAAATTTATCACCAATTTTTAAAGATGTCATAAAAAACATTTGTTTATTTATATTTTTATTGATTTTTATTACATCTTTAAAAATTGGTGATAAATTTAAAACAGAAGCACGTTTCCGAAATTGGGCCAAAGCCACCCTAATGGGCCTAAGTCACCCCAGTTTACGGTACTTTGTTACTTTGAACAAAAATAAAAAGTGATGTAATCTGAATAATGTTAGAGGGGTTATAGTGAAATAAAACAAAAATATAAATTGATGTAAGTAGGCTACATAAATTGTTTAATAACAATTCGTGTATTTTACATCACTTTATATTTTTGTGTCATTTCACTATGCTCCCTCTCATATTTCAGCAAAAAATTCCTTATTTGTATATAAAAGGATAACTATAAAATTAAACAACCCATCTTAATGTGGTGAAAAGCATTTTATAGCAGATTTCTTCATAATTCTGTTTGTGCTCCAGATCGTGTATAACTAAACTTCAAAGCATTTTTAACTTGTATGTTTACTCTTGTCACGTTTAGAGGAAGTGCAGGGTAGTTGACATTTTGTACAATTTTGTATTAAAGATAAAATTTATAAGGATGATTTAAACAGTAATAACTGTGCAATGCAATTTTTACCGATATTATTAATTATACGATAGGTTAGAATATTTGTGTTTAAAGTCCAACTTTACAAAAACCACTCTGCACTTACCCCACTCCAACTTATTCAAAAATACCAAATATAAATGTGCCGTCTGCATTTCGGATTACAGATACTAAATTTACCAGCATATACGAAAAAAACAAAATCGAAGTTATAATTCATGTCGTATTTCCTTTTAGAGTGGGAAAATATCCAATTTATTTTCTGTGTTCAAGGATAACGATTTATCCCTTCCTGGATGCATTGAGGAAATTTATCTTCGTGTTACAGAAAATGATAGTATAACCTGCTTGCTGTGTAAGTAGAAACCTAAAAAAGTAATTTAACATTAAATTCAATTGCACAACTGACAACCTACTTAGAATATTTTCCATCCTGATGCAATGTTTCCTGCCTGATTATAATGAT
Organism: Olivierus martensii; assembly: GCA_000484575.1. Classification (NCBI taxonomy): domain Eukaryota; kingdom Metazoa; phylum Arthropoda; class Arachnida; order Scorpiones; family Buthidae; genus Olivierus; species Olivierus martensii. Next base: position 1,137 of record AYEL01058412.1, read on the forward strand.
GTTGTTAGTTTACAAATTGTATGTAACAAAGAAAAGAGAAATATGTTTCATTTATAAAAAATTTATTTTTACCTGAATTTGTATAAATAGCTTTTAAAAGAAAACCGTTACAATGCCCTCACAACGTGATATGCGACAAGAGAAGTATAATGGTGTTGAAATAACAGCTGTAGTTTGCTGTGCAATAGATTTGAATATCTACTTTAAAGAAATGTCAGATCTCATGTAATATTAAGAAAAGGATGACTTTGGAAAATACATATTATATAGGCAAATTATACTCCTGAAATATAGACGATTGTATTTGTCTATTTCGTTTAACTGCATTGTATCCCATGGAATAAATCCATCCGTTTTCCGTTGTTATATAATCTTTTGAAGCAAATTATCATTCCATAGGTACTATAGAGAATATTCCAATAAGCCGATTAAAATTTGAATATCACAATTTATATACAGTTAAAAATAAATGACAAATTTCTTGATTATCTAGTGATTGTTTTGAAACAAACCAGTTAGCAGATACAAGCGGTCCTCTACTTTGACACATTCGATTTTCATAGAATTCGCTGTTTAATACATAGTTAAAAGGATAAATTTTTATTGATATGTATCCCAAAACTGCGCGTACTTCCTTCTAGCCACTCTAAGTCATTAATCCCGCCCAGTTTCTGGAGTCACAGGTTCACTCTTGAGTTAGAACGTGTGTTGTTACGTTGTGAATTGTAAAATAAATTACATTTTAAAAACACTATTCCATGTTTTTTACATTGCTCTACTTTCGTAGATTTCAACTTTCGTACACATTTCAGGAACGAATTAACCCATTAAGTATTGTGTAACCATATGGTCACACTAAATATAAATACAAAATTTTATTTTTTGCAGCAAATAAGTATTTTTGTCTTAGTTTTTGTTTTACATGATTTTCATGTTACTGACAAGTGAGTTCATTGTAAAAGTTTTAGGAAACCAAAATGGCATATCAAATATAATAATTATGTGTGATATTTATGTACAATCGATTGTAGAAAGATTTTTCACTTTTTCGGAAGGCATTCGGCTTGCTTTCAATTCACAGATTCATCATGCATTGTTCGGAACAGGATGCCTATCTATGATTCAACGATAGACGCTTCCATATTGTTGAAAATTGTGAAAATGAGAGTGATGAGTATTAATCAGTGATGGGATTAATTAGATTAAAAAAGAATTTAGACAGATAATTATTATAATTTTTGTAAGAATCTGCAAAAAGTCTGGCCGAGAAATATTATGTCAAGTCCTGACACCAGGAGCAGTTTAAAATCCTGTTACTCCAGCACGAACGATATAAAGGTTTTGGCCGATTTTAGAATAAAGTCGCGTTTTTCTGAAGGTGGCATGAATAAGTGGCAGAGTTCCGGATACAAAAGACTGACTCACTACTTGTTAGCAAAAGCAAATTTATTTAACGATGACAAAATTGAAACGAAGATTGACAATGAAAATGAAAACGGAGGTTGACAAAATGAATTGACTGAATAAAATAAAGATCGATAACAAATAGCTATGTTGAGATATGAACGATATTTGTGATAAAAGGACAAGATCGAAAAATATCCAAAGTGTTCGAACAGAGGAATACCTGGAAATAGAGTGTTCCTTTTGATTGATTGTAATGTTTCCTTCTATCCCTGTAGGTTAACTATTGAATGAATGGCAGTCCTTTTTATCCTAAAAAGTGACTTCCTTCAACGTTGATAGTGTAAGTAATAGTTCCTTCATCCTCCCGGTTAGCGGGAACTGTTGATCATATCTTTTCATTCTTCCTAAATGGACAAATGTATTACATTTGTCATTTCTTCCCTTGCCCAGTTTCTTGAACATGTCAACGACCATCCCTCCTGATAGGACGACGCGACGGGAACCGACGTTGTCCAACAGCGTCGGTCTGGTTGAGCTAACCAATCTAGAACGCAACCGGGAACGACAACCAGGAACGACTTCAAAAGAGTCTTTTTATACAATAACTGTTGCTGATGATTAATCATGATTCATTGATGACTCATGCAAAAAGAAATAAGTTGGAAAAAAGAGGTTCCTTATCTGATTTTCTTCCTTTTTTGTGTTGAAGTTTGTGACATTATTTCCTGCCATAAAACTTTGCCAAATGTGACGATAAATAAGTATTAAATTTTTAGACGAATTTTCAAATAAAGTTTTATCGTTCAGATCTCAAAATAATAAGATTGTTACAGAATAATTATCTTGGAAAGTGGTATTGGGGGTCTCTCCGGATCTTACACTTTATCGTATTAATACAGAGGTTGACTATAAATATTAATGTAATAAGTTTGTACATAATAATTTTAACTGTTATTTAAATTATCAAGCGATAAGTCAAGTCTTAGTAGTAAGTATCTGCATGTAATAAACGTATTTTTTGTATTCTATATTTTACGCCCTCTTTCCAATCAGAGAGATTACTTAAGGAGCCAGTTCCAACCACGGGTTGCACCCAAACCCGTGGGAGGCGGATGGAGAAGGGCGGGGATCACCGATCGGGTCCAGTACCCCGAAAAAATCCGGACCAGACCCGGGACGCGAACCCGGGTCCTCCTGTGTGGCACGCCAACGCGTTACCATTCGGCCATCCGGCCGCGTAATAAACGTTATTATAGTCGTCTGCGTTTTTACTTTCCGTGTAGTATTTAAAGAAAATGATGCCTCGTTCTACGTCTAAGAATGTTAAAAATTTAATCATCCGTCATAGGCAACAAGGCAGAAGCATTAATGTTATTGCAAGTATCGTATGATTGTCAAATAAAACAATGTTGAATATTATTTAACAGTGTCATGAGAGAGGGACTGTATCTCCTTGAAAATCATCCGTAAGATCTCGACTATCAACTTATTAGGATGATGCATATCTAATAGAAAAGCCTGAGGAAAGCCCTTTCAAATCGGCAGAAATACTACATTCAGAATTAGGTTTATTCCTTTCGATAGACTATGAGAAGACGGGTAAATATGCATTTAAGATATTTTTTAACTCCAACTAGAGATTTGCATAGAAAGTTATAAGCAATAACAAATAATCATATATAAAAATAGCTTTTTGAATAGAGATTAATGTTAACATTAAAAACCCTCATGATCAGATTACGAAAGAACTATATCCTGGAAGAAGAGCAGCAAAATATTTGCTAACACCACGAAACGCAATGGATCGCATCGGCTTTGCGTATCAATACCAGGATTGGAATGACTCTGATTGGGCATCTGTAATATTTACGGATGAGAAATCTTTCAGTAGTGACCTCAGCGGAGATTTGAGACCTGTAGGAAAAAATATAAAAGCCGCTATCTGCAGCCTCAGAATAGTAACGGAAGATTTTCTAGGTAAGATTTATCCTCTAATATTTAATTTATATTTTACAATTAACAGAATGAATCATTATCAATAAGCCATTGAATGATTAGCTGTAATAGCGCGAAAGGTTTAATATTGATATTGATGAAATGGGATTGATAAAGATTTAAATTTATGGATTTATTTGGTGTTACTTTATTTTGAATTTAAATATCGTATTATAGTTCGATTGAAAAATCAATTGGTTATAATTAGTATCCTTAATAGCAGTAACATTAAGCGATAAGTCAAGCACATTAAAACAATGTATAAAAACATTCACAATGAACACAAATTCGCCTCAACAGTTCCATGAACGATATTTCTTTTTGTGAGTTGTAAACTACAATTATATCTAATGATTTGTCTCAGTATAAAACAATAATTATATACTGAGAGTGTTATTAGTGAAATGAGCATTATTAGTGAGATAAGGAAAGCAATTGTTCTAAAAAATAAATTATATAACTGAAAGTATTATTATTTGCTAAATATTTTGTTTACGGCTGTTAAATAGTGGCTAAATGTTCTTTAACATAAGCAAGATTTTGCAGTACAAATTGCAAAGTCTAATGATATGCGATCAATATTTGGTAATAAAAATTTTTATGCGTTGATTTTTGATAGCAGTAAGTGATAAAAATACTTTGATAATTTAAAAACTTGCCTGATATATACATATACAATACTGTAGGTCTATAGATTCTATATATTCTTATTTCGGTGTCAGCAAAGTTCTGATCTATTTGAATAGACGTTAAAGCATTTACGTAAACACACAAACAGTTAAAGATATAATGAAGTAATAAAATGCAATTAAAATGCTATTTTACTAACAATGAGCAGAGTAGTAGAAATGAAACTAAGGTATTTTCATATTGTAGAGAATCGCGACTATATAATCGTATAGTGCGCATTTTTCTTATGATGAACCATTAATTGTATGAATAGATAAGTTAAAAAGAAAAAAATAACAGGAATGTGAAGTTAGATGGATGGAGTTTCTCGTTCGCTACGGAAACCTCTCCCAATAAATAACACAAAAAATTAAGAGATAAATTAAATATAATTATAAATAAAAGAAATAGTCGTGTAAAGAAATATAAACAATCTGAGATAGGTGTTAAATTAACGATAAACAATCGATTAATATGTCTCGATTATCAGCAGAATTTTATATACAAAATATAAAATCTCTACGAAACACTAGTTATAATGGCGACGACGCAAGATCAAATTGCGCACAGGTGTCGCCAGGAACGCGATAATGTAAACGAAAGGTTAAACTTTGTAATAACAAAATACGTGGGAATGAAAAAAAGAAAATATGTAAGAAGAGAAAGTCCAAGTCAGAGAGAGAGAGAGAGTCAACAGTCGGAGAGAAGGTACTGAAAAAGAAAGGTGTGCGCCAAAAGCGGTCCAAGATCCATCGCAAATCACAAGTTGTGTTTGTGTGTGTAAATCGAAGTTGGAAGTAAAGAAGGGACTGTAAAGAAAAGAAGAAATACAAAATAACTGTTCAAGGAAGAAGCAGTTTGTTATCCAAAGAACATTCCGACAACCTGAACTTTAAAGACTTTATTAAGTAATTATAAAGGTATTTATCCTCCATCTTATTACAATGTGCTGCTCCATGTGTTCGGGTCAGCAACATTTGTAAAGGGATCTCTCTCTCAATAAAGGATCCAGGTTTATTTGTAAAGGGATCTCTCTCTCAATAAAGATCCAGGTTTGTTTTCAATCGTATCGTTGTCTGTCATTGCATCACTGGAGATTTTTCTCCTCTCCGTCCATACCAACAAAAGCGCCACATATCCGGTTTTTGGCTAGAAAGAAATATCCTGACGCCACAGTCGTTCCGCGGACACCACAATATTTTGCCTGATTATAGGATAGAAAACGGATCATAGATGCATAAAATGTCATGTTTATTTCCTTTCCTTTAACAATAAGATGCATTGCCAAATATATCGTATATTTTTGTTTCTCCTTTGTTTATAAATCAGAGATTTGCAAATCTGTTTGACGTTATCTGCAATTCATTCGCCAATGAATCTTATTCACATTCCTTATTCGTTATGCTAATACACCTAGCCAATAACAACTTCATAAATCGAACCTAATTGCTTTTAGGCTACGAAAATTGTCCTTGTTAGTCACCTGCAGTATGTCGAATCAGAAGCGAATAAGATAGAACACAGATATGATTTCTGCTACTGCATCTAAGAACTCGGCTAAAATTTTGATGACTGATAAATATTGAAATATTACAGGCAACATTATACTCTCAACAATTTTGCAAAAACTAAGGATTATTTCCTCTTTTGCTGGAGTATTAGGCTGGATGACATCTGGAGGCACCGCCGAACTTTTACAAATCGACGGAAATTTAACATCAATGCAATAAACTGACATCTCAAACAATTCTTTCCTGCCTTCTTTGGAAGCGATGTTTGGAAATGAAGCAATATATTTTGTGCAAAATAAGTCCCAGTTCACATGGCTAGAGTTACCCAAAACTAGATATCCGAACAAACCAGAGTAATTGTAACTGGATGGTCTGGAAGGGAAGCAGATCTCAATCCTATCGAAAATGTATGGGCTGAATTGGCACGCAATACAAGAGGCAGGCTGCAATGCCAATCGATTTGTAGCAGCATGTTTACCAGCAATGGGGCAACATAAAACAGACAGATGTACAGTCAAACCTCTTTAAGCCACCACCATCGGTTCGAACGTCCTCTCTGGCGGTAAAGGAGGGTGGCGGTTTTTGGAGGGTTTATGGTAACATGGGAGAAAAAATTAGTAAAAACAATGCTTAACAGACTCAAGGATGTTATTAACAACTGTAGATTATGAACTAAATATTAAAATGACAAGAGCTAATGAGTTTAGTTTTTTCTACTTGTTGTTCTCTCTGTATTCAATTTTTAATACTAATTATACAATGATTTAGATACTGAACATGATGTAAACTCATATCTTGTTGTCTGTGCCAAATGTAGTTTATTTACTTTGTTAGCTTTTATGATCCGCTCACTTGCCAAATCGATTAATTCCACAAAACAAAAAGTAGAGAAAAATGATAAAATGATATACCTTGCTTTTTAAAATTCCCTTTAAAATATAAATTCAAATAAACATGGTAGAATGTACTCTTACAGGTGTAGCTTTTATCTAACGATATATAAGATGCATAAGATAGTATATCCTTGGAGTTATAGTTATTTTTATTGCAATTTTTGTGTGAGTGATGAAGTTAATCGATTTGACAAGTGAAAATATAAAACAATTATAATACCATCGAATTCAATCTTCAAAATATTTTAAAAAATAAGTTAATGCAGTATATTTCAAATTTTAAATAAGTTTAGTTGTTAGACAATGTCAGAGCATTACGAGAACAAGGCCGAACGCAAAGAGTTAAATTAAGGTTGGTTTTCACTAAGGATTGTTTCCCGTGATTCCAGAATCCCGGGATCCCGGGATCCCAGTTGATTTTGACTGCGGGATTTATCCCGGGATTTCCCGCTGTGAATTACTAATTTCAATACTTACAGTCTTACACAATACACACACATTATATATATATATATTGCAGCGTTCGAGAAAACTCGAAAATTAGGCTAATAAAAATTGTTTAAATAATTTGGAACATTTGAAAATCGCGCGGTAACTCGTCTTGGGTTTTCTTCTTCTGAATCATCGCAATCTAATTCGTTACATTCCGTATGCGAGGAAAAGAGTGACGCTGAGAGCGAAAGATAGGGGAGTGAGAGATTCTTTGTGAGAAATTGGTGCGTCAAATCAAAAAACAAATTCAATGTGTTTCTAAAGACCCTCGGAAGGAAGTTGAAGGTCAATCACTTGCAAAGATTATATTCAAGTAGTTCGAAATCTTTCAGGCAACTAGTGAAAAAACAACAAATGCAATAAAATTAATGACACTCTCACTACTCTGTATTCGTTTAAAAAGAAAATTTTAATTTTCTGAAAAGCAAATTTTGAATTCGTTTCAATTTGTAATATATATATATATATTTATTTATTTATTTATTGATATTTCACAGCATTTTATTATTCTATATATATATGAATAAATAAAATGCTTTGAAATATTCAGTTTTAATTTCACCTATAAAAATCTCAGGAAATCCTGGGATCCTAGGAAAAAAACATTTTTTATCCTGGAATCCCAGGATTACTGAAATCTGGGGAAAAGACAATCCCTAGTTGTAAGTAATTTTAAGCCCTTTAAGTGTTAAAATCAACGGGGGGGTTATGTTAATAAACATATATCCTATCACATAGTCAAACTACTTTAAAAGTAGTGATTGTGTTTGAGATTCCCAGCTTGAGAAATCTCAAGAATTACAAGAAAATCTTGATTACTGATTTTTGAAAAAATTCTTATAATACTCAGGAATAAAAAAAAATTTTGCTAATCTTAAATCCTAAAAATTGAGCCAGCTGATATTTTTCCAGTGTTCAATAGGACATTGATCTTCTGGTCTTGCTCTTTGCCATGTCTTTTGATCCTGTCTAGATTTTGGCTATATTCCATGGTCCTGGAGGCAGGTAATTCATTTTAAATCTGGACATAAGATCTATAGATCTTATATTGTATCTAAATCGTATTGTCCAATCAGCCTGTCATCATTTTTATTAAAAACAATGATAAGACTGGTGGATAGATCTGTTAAGGATGAGGTTTTAATAGTCGCCTCTACATCACTCTCAATTTGCCTATCAATCAGGCAAATCGATTAAAAATGCTCTCCATGGGATGGTTTTGCTCTTTGAAAGAGAAATTGGATACAAGAAAATTGCCTTAAAAGATACAAGAAATTGGAGCATTCTTTGATATCCAAGGATTATTTAATTCAACTTTTTTCAAACAAATTAGCTTTACAACAAACAGACATGGAATCTATAAAATAAATAAGACTAGCACTTTTCTGCAGTGAGGTTAAATTTTATTTGATCTATTACGCAAACGTTTTCGGTCTTTCGACCATCATCAGGCGAAAAATTCCATATACAACGATTATATAACTACTTATTTTCATTGTTTATATAGTGAATCGGGGAAAGTTGCCCAACTTTTTCTTTTTGACTCTAAAACTCATAATAAATTTGAAAATTTTCATTTTATTTTTTTGTATTTAAACTTACAAGTGTTTTGCATATATGACTCCATGAATAACTTTGAAATAATAATCGGGTCATGATTTATAATTTTTTAAAAAAGTTACAATTAATCGCAATTAGTAAGCATAGTGGTGTCTTGCTCCGAATATTCGAGGTAAGATGCCACTGCGCTTTGGATGATATTCATTTAAATAAATAGCAAAAATGAACTCTTTTCTCATCAACAGACTACGTGTTCAGTATACCATGTATATATTAATAGAATAAATTAATAAATTCAATAAAATTAGAAGAATTAAATAAAATCAGCTATTTAGATATTGTATACATTCACGGTGGCGAAGTTGTGGCTTTTGAGCCACTTTCGACTCTTTGATATCTTTAATGTGGATCCATATCACAAAAGTCAAAAGTTAATATAAGAAAGCTTTTTAATTAAGAAAGATGTAGGGATTGTCCATTTTTCCATATATAGTCTAATAAGCTATCCCAAACATTCAGGAAAGTGGATTTAGCAGATTTTCTAAGCAATTCATATACATTTAATATTAAACATATAATGAATTATTTACTGTGTAGCCCCATGCCATATTTTTTTCATCACTATTTTGCTATAATTTCATTTTAACGTCCTGTAAGGTAGATATAGGCCTATGATATATCTGTGAGGCATTGAAGTAATTCATGTCTTCTCTGTTTATGTGTTATGCTGCAAGTTTTAAAGTTTCTAAGAACCAAAGACCTCCATTGGATCCTAATATATGTTCTTATCATTTAATTTATGAAAATAAATCATAAATATAAAACTTAATATTCGGTATATTATCCTGAATCAAAAATTGCCATCTTTCCCTTTGATGAGGGCGAGATGCAATTTTGAATCATATGACTTAAAATGGCTAAATTAGAACTACTTCCAAAGCAAAATATTATTTAAACTATTCACTTTATATTAAATATATTAATTTTTAGTATGATGATATTCTTACGATTAATAATAACACTACAAAAAGTGCCTGTATAATTTTTGATAAAAATTTCAATACTCGCTGGGAATTTTTTAATGCGAGTAATTGATAATCTGATAATAGCCATCATCTATGTTTTTGGGAGATTATAAGAAACCACTTTCTATCGACATCTGTTTAAATACTAACGAAATAAAGAAAAATAAGATACTTTCCCGATTCACTCTATACGTAGCATATGGATATATGGATATTGTTTTATCCTACTGTTTTGTAGTTGTTTCTATCATTCCCTTCATTCCTTCTTCATTCGTTTCATTAATTTCAATGTTATTTGTGTAAACCTTATAAGCATTCAGTGTGTATATGAATTGCCTATACTATCAGAGAAACTTAAATGTAGTCTATTAGGTAGATTCTATTTAAGTTGTCTAAAGAAACTAGCTCTCATTACTTTTATTATTTCTTATATTTAAGGAATAAGATTTTGATATTTTCTTTTATAAAATAAAATAGAATTAAATACCCGAAAAATAAAATTATAGCCAAGTGGCTAAATAAGTGAAAAAAATTCTGAGATCACTGTTTCTTTGTTCACTTCATCCAGTCTGTTTCAGCAAACAAACTTCTAAACATAATTTAAAAAGCCTTAAATTAGGGTTTTAAAAATTAACTTTTGTAAGACACTGCTTTAGATTTTAAATTAATTTATAAAATTTAAACAAATATTAAAAATTCAGTTTTTACACTAATATTTTATCCCCGAATGCAAAGAATCTCCGTGAATTAATTATCGTAGTATATCTTAAATTAGATTAGGTTAATTAGATTAGGCCGCCATATTGGATATCCTGTATCTGGCGGCGGCCACTTATAGCGCTCATTACAAGCTGGCCAACACCTATAATAGGGTCAACCGGATGGCTGAGGGATGGGATTCAATGGGTCGGCCTTAGATCCCTCCTGGATAAACTGGAGGTGTGCGACCCGGATTTTAACTGGGATCCTCCGGAGTGGTAAGCAACAGCTTTACCAAGTGGCCATCCGGCTGCCAGTAAATCTTAGATTTAAGTTCAAAATTAAAAAAGATAACTCGAAAGCTATTTAATGAACACAACAAAAACAATTGTGCCAAAAACTATCTAGTTACAGTTTTAAAACCAAAAGATAAAACTTTATTTTTCACCCATTCATTACACAAAACATCGATGTTTATACTTAAAAACGCGTAACTTTTATTATTTTATAAAAGAAAATTTTTATAGTTTTCATTACTAATTTAAAAATATATATAACCTAGCCCTCGATTTGCACGACACACGGTTTCGCATTCACACGGTTTTCAGATGAAAGCAAAAAAATTTGGGATTTTATTTTGATTGTTTTGTACTGTGCCCTTTATAAATTAATAGAGTATCATATTTTCATCTTTTGTGGGTTTACGAGTTCATAGTGGAGTTGGGACGATACGATACGATAAATCGCAGATCGTCGATTTACTCATCTCGATATTCCGATATTTTTTGGACACCGATATATTTAACGATACGATATTATACTTGCGATAATATCGTTGATTAAATTACATCGGTTAAAGATTTGGTTAATGATAACGGGAGATTTCATTAAACAACTCTTTTATGAAAATTATTTTAAAGAAATTAAACAATAAATTTTATGATAATAGATAAATATAAATCACCTTATTTGATAAATAAACAGAGGCTGACGTGATATTTGATTTTGGCGAGCTGGTAACATTAAACAGACTGTTCCGTCCGTTTTCGTCATTGATTTCGGTTTTTGTTCTACATGGATCAGCCAATATTAGCTCAGCATAAAGATCCAATAAAATATTGGATAAGTACAACAGTGCCTACTGAACGCTTGTTTAATAAGGTAGGTCAATTGGGATATGCGAAAGAAAAACAGACTGAAGCCTGAATTAATTTCAACGATTTTGATGCCGAAATCACTAATAAAATCAAATTTCTGGTAATTTTTATCACTTCTGGCAAATAACTCAATTTTAAAGGAAACTTTTGTTCATATTTTTCTCTAAATATCATATCGTGATATTTTCGGTATCATTCTAAAATATCGCAATGTCAAATATCGTGTGAAAATCCGTATCGAATATCGCCAATACGATATTTTGTTTTGTATCGCACATTTCTAGTTCATAAAGATTAATAAAGAGTGAATAAAGCTATATTTCGTATAGTATATTTTTTAATTTATTTACACACAAAACAAACTAATCTTGTTTCACTATACTAAATTCAATACAATATCGGATAATTGTCTCATACAACACTAGTTTATATCTTTAATTCAGAATAATTCACAGTTCTTCTTAGTCCGCTTTCGCTTTCCCAATTTATCGCTCACTATTAACTTTTACTGTCCAAGTTTCGCAATTCAACTAAACTTAACTCAGGCTTGCAGCTCACCTATTTATGTTTGAATGTTTTATTGTTTTTATTTGTACGGTGTATTGTTAATTAGACTTTTTTGTACCGTATTCGGTGTTAATTAATGTTTATGTTTCCATTTTCAAAAATAAATTGAAAAAGTATAAGCATTAGTTTGTTTTCATTTTCAAAAATAAATTGAAAAAGTATAAGCATTAAATTTGTCTTAAAAAATTAATGCCCTTTTTCCTTTAATCCTAATCTCATTCTACACGGTTATAAAGAACATAACCTCGACTTTTCATTATCTTCTTTAGATCGATTTACACGGTTTACAGTAACATATCCTTCTATTTTGTATGAATTCTGTGTCTCGTTTTACACGGATATTTTGTATGAATTTTGCGTCTCATTTTACACGGTTTCGGTTTGCACGATTTTTCCAGGAAAAATCTACCGTGTAAATCGAGAGATGAGTGTACGTCTTCTTCAAACATTCAATAAATATTCTACATTATTCGAAATAAAACTATAAAACCATCTTTTAATAATATACAGTATAAACGTCGGCTTTCTGCGCTTAATCATTTCGATTTTTCCGAAATCATCCAGCTGCTGCAGTACTCCTTGCAAATGGAAGAGTTTATTTTGCTTTCTATACATTCAGTTAGTTTCCTGCAAATATATCCGATCATAATTTCAGTTCATGGTATTTCAGTGATGAAATAGGAGAAAACCTTTGTGCAACTGATTGTACTTGGGTTTTAAGTGTATTACTTAAAATATTAAGAGAGTAGAAGCATTACAATACCATATTAAAATGGTATAATTATATGATTTTAAATAAATAAATTTTTGTTGTGGATATAATTTTGTGTTACCATTTCGTCAAAACTAAGCTGCAATATTTTTATTGTAATTAATTGTAATTTCACTTAAATTTCAAATTGATTTTATTTTTCTGTTTATCAGTTAGAGTGGTATTAGGTATTATTGAAGATGATTATTTTGTTTTGAGAGATATGGGTATTAAGTCTCCAAAAGTTGAAGATTCAGAAGAAAATTGTCGCAGTCTCAACAATAATCTTATTGAAAGACAATTTTTTTTTGTCAACAGATGACGCCACATTCCATTCAAGTAGAATACTATGTGGCGGGGCGAAACAAGCTCTTCCACAGGCTGCCCAACCCCGGGAAGGGGTCAGCCGATTGTGGAGGATGGGGATCGACAGGCCGGGCCCGGATCCCATGATAAATATTTGCAAGCGGTGGGAGCCGAGATTCAAACCCGGGCCCTCCAGAGTGGAAATCCGAAGCGTTTCCACGCGGCCAATCCGGCCGACATTGGAAGACAATTGCAGGCACAAACTAACATTTTCAGACAGCCATAGAATTGGAAATATGATATAAATTGTTGAGGACGTTGAGAATCGAAGATACGCACATCGGGAATCAAATACGGAACTGAACAAACAAGAACACATTTATCGGAACACTTACTAAAATACAAGAAATAATAGAATAGACGGTTACAACCAGACAACTCGACCGTACGTACATACCACACAGCTCGACTCTGCATACCAGAGAGATGACCAGATCGTATGGGGGAGAAGGGATTACTTATAAAAAGAAAGAAGTTGGAGGGAAAACTGTATCTAATAGCTGCAGGTGGACTGTAACAAAATCGGTAATATTAATCCAACATAAATGAAAAAACAGAGAACGGAAGGAACCCATTTCCAGCATTAGTAGAGCAGAAGTAGGCAAATATTTACAGAAATAGGATCAGAGGGGAAAATGGTGGCGGTGCCTATTCATATGAATGATTGATGCCTGCATTAACGACACCTGATGATTATCTGACAAACAGAATTAAATATATACTAGTTAAAATTTTGAAACAATATAGGGCAAAGATATCTAATTTCCTACCAGAATTACAAAAGGAAGGACCAAAGGTATCAACGTTTAAAACATCACGTATTATCAAATATTAGATTTGATAATTTGGATTAATTAGTTGAGATAATACCAGAAATAAAAAGAAAAGATATGCTGAATAATTCTGAAAGTTTGTTGGAAGAACTTAATGCAAAATATGTAATGTTAGATAAAGAATTGAATGTTTTGCTAAATTTCATAAGCCTTATACTTATAATGGTGTTCTTTAACGTTAAAAAATATCACTATCGAGAGATTTAATCAAACAAAAATATATATAACATTTAAATATGTTAATTTATGCAAATAGTAAGTTGTTTCATTTTCACATATAATGACCTAGTTTAACAATAAGTTGACATGTTATAATTAAAAAACTAAAATATATTGGTTATGTAGCTTATAAAAACAATTTACGTAATTCAAATTTATTTTAATTAAAGAAAAAATAGTCAGCGCTTAATGGGATAAGTAGGAAGGTCTATAACCTCTTTTAGGTAACAATTTTTTTCTTTATTAAATTCCTATAATTTTGTCACAATACCATTTTTCTATACAAATATAATAAAATCAACTTATAAAAAACTTCTTCCAAAGCGGAATAGCCACATATCAATGGGATAGTTTCAGCAAAAATCTAAGCAGTTATACAAAATCTGCAATCCGTTTTAAAGCGATACTACACTTATCTCTAGTATGTGAAATCACGAATATCAGTCCGTTAGAAATTCAAACAAAAACACATGTTCTAATTTTAAAATCCTTTCCAAAATGAATTGGTGCTATTCCAAGCAAAGTATTTCCAGCGAACCGATTAGTAAATACAAGTTATTTCTACATCTCAGAAAAATTACTGCAAAAATTAAAATTAAAAAGGCTACTAATAAGAAATATCAAACAGTTTTATAACAATTCAAATTAGTTCAACTTATAGAACTGGCTGAAGAGCTTGATGGTGAAGAAGTTGTCGGTAGAACGGAGCCAACAAAAATCAAGAATTTGGCAATTAATAAATAGAAAACGAAACGGTTTATCTAAAAATTAACGACACTTTCGAAACAGCATGTATAGCCGAATTTATGGGGGATGATAATTTCTTCTTCATGAAACACTAGAAGATACTCGAATTTATTAGCCTGATAGTATGCAATACTTAAAAGAAAGGGAAGAAGTTTAACAGTTTTAATTTCACAAATTTTCGGAGAAATCTTACAAATTTATCTCACATCAGATGTAAGAAATTTCTTTTAACGCTGACTTCAGAAAGATTCATTTGTATAATTTGTGTTACAGATTGCAGTATTTTTGCGAATAGAATGCTGTGTTATCGTAATTCTTTCGAGTTTAATAACAAATCATGCAATATCTTTATTCATAATATGAAGCTACTCAGTTTTGTATATCTGCCCAGTAACTATGTGTTATTATTCTTTACAGATTCTCTACTGGAAAATTTAAAAAAGAGAGCTTTATGAATAGTATATAGTGGATTGGGGGAATTCGCCACACTTCAGCTTTTTGACCCTAAAACTCATACTAAATTTGAATATTTATCTTTCTTATTTTTGTACTTAAACTTACAAGTGTTTTGCATATATGACTCCATCAAAATCTTTGATATAGCAATCGGGAAATTTTTTTATTTTTTTAAAAAAGTTACAAATAGTCATCTTAACCCGAATATTCCGGGTAAGATGCCACTGCACTTTTCATGTTATTCGCTTTCATAAATAGTCAAAATGAACTCTTTAATCATCCAACAAATTTCTTCTTCACTATACTATGTATATTTTACTAGAATAAATTATTTAATTCTATAAAATTACAAGAATTAAATAAAATCAGCTATTTAGATATTGTATACATCCACGGTGGTCAAGTTGCGGTTTTTGAGCCACATTCAACTCTTTGATGGCTTTAGTGTAACTCTATTTCGAAAATCAAAAGTTGATATAGAGCAATCTCTTTTAATTAAGAAGGATGTAGGAGCTGTCGATTTGTCCATATAAAATAAGCTATCTAAGCAATTAGGAAAGTGGATTTAACAGTTTTTTCTAAGCCCTTCATATACAGTTGCAGTTTTTTCTAAGCCCTTCATATACAATTAGTATTAAACAGTTATTTACTCTGTGTGGTCCTATACCAAATTTTGCATCACCATATCTCTACAATCGCCTTTTTAACGTTCTGTAAGGTAGATATAGGCCTTTCATATAGGCCTATCTGTGAAGCATCAAAGCAATTCAAGCCTCCTCTGTTTATGTTATGCTGCAAGCTTTAAACTTTCTTCGAACCAAAGACCTCCGATTGGGTCGTAATATATGTTTTTATCGTTTAATTTATGAAAATAAATCATAAATAAAAAATTTAAATTCGGCATGTAACCCCGAAGCAAATACTGCCATCATTCCCGTTGATCAGGGTAACACTCAACCTTTAACTACGTGACTTAAAATGGCTAAATTAGAACTATATTTAAAGCAAAGCATTCTATAAAGTCTCTACTACACAATACATATTTTAATTTTTACTTTGATGATATCAATACGATTAATAATAATATTTCAAAAAGGGACTGTATAATTTTTGATCAAAAGATCAACACTCGCTGGAAACTTTTCGATTTCTAATGCTAATAATTGATAATCTGATAATAGCCACTTTCTATATGTTTGGTGGGCGTATAAGAGGTTATAATAAACCACCTTTTATCACCATCTTTTATCGCCATGTGCTTAAATATTAAAGAATTAGAGAAAAATAAGCATTTTCCTCCAATCCACTCTAAACCAAACAATTTAATATTATTCAAATTAGTTCAACTTATAGAACTGGTTGCAGTGTTTGTTGGTGGAAACTTGTCGGCGGACCGGAGCCTGCAAAAATCAAGAATTTGGGAATTAAAAAACAGTAAACGAAACGGTTTATCTAGAAATTAACGACAGTTTCGAAACAGCATGTACACCCAAATTTATGGGGATGATAATTTCTTCTTGATAAAACACTAGAGGATACTCCAATTTATTAGACTCGTAATATGCAGTACTTATAACGAAAGCGAAGAAGTTATAATAGTTTTAATTTCACAAATTTTCGGAGATATCTTACAAGTTTATCTCACGTCAGATGTACGAAATTTAACTCTGACTTAAGAAAGATTCATTTGTATAATTTGTGTTACAGATTGCAGTATTTTTGCAAATAGAATGCTGTGTTATCGTTATTCTTTCGAGTTTAATAACAAATCATGCAATATCTTTATTTTTGACATGAAGCTAGTCAGTTTTGTATACTCAGCTCAGTAACTAGGTGTTATTATTCTTTCCAGATTCTCTACTGATAATATTAAAAAACAGATATTTATGAATAGTATAGAGCCTACACCAAACACTTTTATTATAATTCAAATTAGTTCAACTTACTTATAGAACTGCTTGTAGTGTTTGTTGGTGGAGCAGTTGTCGGTGGACCGGTCCCTGAAAATTTAAAAAATTTGGTAATTAATAAACAGAAAGAGAAACGGTTTTTCTAAAAATTAACGACACTTTCGAAACAGCATGTATACCCAAATTTATGGGGATAATAATTTTTTATTGATAAAACACTAGAGGATACTCGAATTTATTATCCTCATAGTATGCAATACTTATAACGAAAGGAGAGAAGTTATAACAGTTTTAATTTCACAAATTTTCGCAGACATCTTACAAGTTTTTCTCACATCAGATGTAAGAAGTTTCTTTTAACGCTGACTTCAGAAAGATTCATTTGTATAATTTGTGTTACAGATTGCAGTATTTTAGCGAGTAGAATGCTGTGTTATCGTTATTCTTTCGGGTTTAATAACAAATCATGCAATATCTTTATTCCTAATATGAAGCTACTCAGTTTTGTATACTCTGCCCATTAATTATGTGTTATTATTCTTTCCAGATTCTCTACTGGAAAGAGATTAAAAAAGAGAGATTTACGAATATTATAGAGCCTACACCAAACACTTTTATTATATTTCAAATTAGTTCAACTTACTTATAGAACTACTTGTAGTGTTTGTTGGTGGAGCAGTTGTCGGTGGACCTGTGCCTGAAAATTGAAAAAATTTGGCAATTGATAAACAGAAAACGAAACGGTTTATCTACCCTTGATTAAAAAGGTTGCTCACCCCTGATCTAGACGATGTTTAAATTGGAGAAACTGATGAAAAAACTTTAACTTAAGATATTAAATAGAATAAAATGTAAGGCCACTGTCCCCAACACAAACAAGTTATTATTAGCTTTCTAGAAAGGAAGCACAACTCCTCATATACCAGGTGTCATTTCTAATTTGAAACCTCCCTCGATGGCGTCTCCACCTTGTCGTGGTGAGGGAGCTTGCGTGTTCCAATGATCTCCCTCGATGGCGTCACCACCTTGTCGTGGTGAGGGAGCTTGCTTGTTCCAATGATCCTGAGAGCTATACCGGCGGTAGCTTTGCTACTGGTAGGGTCTCCCATGCCGGAAAGGTCGAAGGTAAGGGGCCAGACTAAGAGAGCGCCCTACCCAAACTAAAGTGTATGGTATCGTGCTGAGAGTTGAGTGGCACTGGGGTAGTCAAAAATGTAGTGTCGTTAACGATCCCTTCAGGGCACCAGGCGAAACCCTGTCGTAGTTAGCCTTACACCCGTATTGGGGGATAACTGAGCGGTGACATTTTGTGTTTCATCCAGTTTTACTTTGGGAATGGATGACAAAAATTTATTCTCTACTTCTACAGGGGAGTCTGCTTCTTCACCTCATCTCGGGGGTGGTGGCACTGGTACCTCATATGAGGGTGCCAAGGTCAGTAATGTTCCTCTGATTGGTGGGGTGACGGAGCACGACCTTCATGTTACTCCTGCCTCCGGGAGCGTATCTAGTCTGCGGAAGACGCGTTTGTCTGGTGCGGCTAGACGAAAGCGGAGGAGGGATAGGAGGGAAGCTGCTGATGCGGTTGGCTCTCAGCTACCGCTAGTTACTTCCCAAATAGCTTCTTTGTCTGGTGCTCCTGCTGGTAACTCTGGTGCTAGCAAGAGGATCAGATCTCAACTGTCCACCCCCTCTTCGGAGCAGGTGAGCTGTCTTGTTCTCCTGCTGGTCCCTCTGGTACTAGCAAGAGGAACAGATCTCAACTGTCCACCCCCTCTTCTGAGGAGATGAGACCTTCTAAGCGATCCCATGGCTCACGACCTGGAACTTATATGGAAGCCTTTAACTTCTTTTCGGGTAGCCATCATCAAGGAGGGTTTTCCGGACTCCAAGATGGTGACTGCTGATGTAGATCTTATTTTGGATAAGATCCTGCGTGGCGTAGATGAAATTCCTTCTGGAGAGACCTTGCCACTACTTAAAGGATATACTTTAGACAATGGTGCACTCATTTATACTTGTATAAATGAGTGTTCCTGTCAGTGGCTTACTCAGCTCTTGGATGGGCGTATCCTTGGACAGGGAATTCGTTTAAAAGTTATTCCTGCGAAGAACCTGCCCAAGCCTGTGAATATGGCCTATCGCACTGCAGACACACGTACGCAGGACGTGCGCCAACTTTTTACTCGACTCCAAGTTTTCAATCC
>AYEL01058415.1:0-24267 GCA_000484575.1 Olivierus martensii
AAAAATCAGTGTGTTCGGTTTCAAGAAAAACACCCGGTATATATATACCGGGTATATATATTAAATACATTTATTTATATAAAATAACATACAGCTTCAGCAACATGAAAGTGTAGCACGAGAATGACATAGAGCGATGGAATGACGAAATCATGGCGTCATTTCGAGTCATTGCTAGTGAGTTTCTCACGTGTCCAAACGTGTGTTAAGGAAAGGTTCTGTATTGACGTCATTCGTTCGCGTTCTACACGTCGAAAATGGCAAATTTGACGCTTAGGCTGGAAGGTTCACGTTGGTGATTACCTAGGTTTATAGTGACTAAACGACTAAATAAAATGCCATATCTTTTAGCATGCACGTTCCTTAGACTTGTATTAGGCAGGAAGGTTCACGTTGGTGATTACCTAGGTTTATGGTGACTAAACGACTAAATAAAATGCCATATCTTTTAGCATGCACGTTCCTTAGACTTGTATCTATGATATAATAATTAAATTTTGTGTTAAAAACGTTAAAAGTCATAACCTGAAGACCAACTTTTATACCATATTTTTAGGCGTGATTTCTGATACCTCACACTGAGTGGAAAATCTTTGTTTCATTTTTATTAACCTAAATGTTTTTTCTAGTTACTATCGAAGTGATTTTGATAAAACAGAGAAAGCCAATCAATCAGCCACGGACCCGGATGTTCGTGTTCTGCGCAAGCGTATTGAATGAATATGATGTCGTACACGTGACGCTATTTAGGGAAATTAAGGGAATTAACGACTTGCTGAAGTAGATTTCTTCTACAAACGCACACGTGGAATGTGAACTCAATGACATCATTCTTCTTTGCGCTCACGTTCGTCTCAACCCCTCGCTGAAGCTGTCTAATATAATCCAGTTTAATTTTCTAATAATTACACTTTAAAAATTTTGTATTTGCTATATATCTTATAACAACTTTCGTTTCAAAAGAAAAATGTTATACAATGAATATAAGATTCGAAAGGTAAAACTGTCTTGGAAATATTTGATTGGTCTATGTCATATCAAACAATTTTCATTGAGTAAACATTTTCTTGATAATATGAACATGGGAGAAAAAGTTATTACTATATATCTCATATAAGTTACTATTATTATAGAAAAGAGTTGCAACAAAATGCATAAAAAATAGTATATTATAATGCAAAATTGATACTTTTCTGTTATATTGAAAAGTCTGTGCAGAATACCGTTTCTTTTCATATGTATCACAGAAGTAATTTGTTAAATTGATAAAATGGAAAGGTTAAATTATTTGAATTGAAAATTTTAAATCCCAAGGTCATTATTATTTCCAATCTTGTGAGTCTGCCGGATGGTCGCGTGATAAAGCTGTGGCTTACCATCCTGGAGAATCCGGGTTCAAATCCGGGTCCCATACCTCCAGCTTTTCCGGCCCGTTGAATCCCCATCCTTCAACCATCCGGTTAATTCCATCGTGGGCATTGGCCAGCCTGAGATTGGCTGTACAAATGGCCGCCGCCAGATAAAGAATATTCCATGACGATATGGTGGCATAGTCGGCCTAGAGTAAACATTTTCTTGATAATATGAACATGGGAGAAAAAGTTATTATTATATATCTCATATAAGTTACTATTATTATAGAAAAGAGTTGCAACAAGATGCATAAAAAATAGTATATTATAATGCAAAATTGAAAACTTTTCTGTTATATTGAAAAGTCTGTGCAGAATAGCGTTTCTTTTCATATGTATCACAGAAGTAATTTGTTAATTTGATAAAATGGCAAGGTTAAATTATTTGAATTGAAAATTTTAAATCCCAAGGTCATTATTATTTCCAATCTTGTGAGTCTGCCGGATGGTCGCGTGATAAAGCTGTGGCTTACCACCCTGGAGAATCCGGGTTCAAATCCGGGTCCCATACCTCCAGTTTTTCCGGCCCGTTGAACCCCCATCCTTCAACCATCCGGTTAATTCCATCGTGGGCATTGACCAGCCTGAGATTGGCTCTACAAATGGCCGCCGCCAGATAAAGAATATTCCATGACGATATGGTGGCATAGTCGGCCGGATTGGCCGTGTGGAAACGCTTCGGCTTTCCACTCTGAGGACCCAGGTTCGAGTCTAGGGTCCCACCCCTTGAAAATATTTATCATAGAGTCCAGGCCCGGCCCGTCGATTCCCGTCCTCCACACTCCAGCTGACTCCTTCGCGGGGGGCAGCCTGTGGAAGGGCGAAACAAGCTCTTCCACAGGCTGCCTCCTACTACGAGAAGGAAGGAAAATTAGTATAAAATCATACAGAAAAATCCACAGAATAATGGCTAGCTTGTGATAGGCTGTTGAAATGATCGCCACCAAACATATGCCTAGGGAAATTCATCGACTTAATTAATTAATCCATAATCTAAAACTTAGACCAAAACTGAAGATATCTGACTATGTAGCAAATTATGTAGCAAATTATTCCATAATTTCCATAATGCTTAAGGGAGAATGCGAATAAAAAGGATTAGTTTTGACATATTGAAATAAAGTTCAGTATTTCACAATAAAACCAGAAGATTGGTTAGGTTTTTTTGTCAACAGATGACTCCATTCTAGTGGAATACTATGTGGCGTATTCTACCAGAATACGCCACATAGTATTCCACTAGAATGGAGTGATCTGTTGACAAAAAAACCTAACCAATCTTCTGGTTTTATTGTGAAATACTGAACTTTATTTCAATATGTCAAAACTAATCCTTTTTATTCACATTCTCCCTTAAGCAATATGGAATAATTTGCTACATAGTCAGATATCTTCAGTTTTGGTCTACGTTTTAGATTATGGATTAATTAATTAAGTCGATGAATCTCCCTAGGCATATGTTTGGTGGCGATCATTTCAACAACCTATCACAAGCTAGCCATTATTCTGTGGATTTTTCTGTATAGTTTTATACTAATTTTCCTTTCTCCTCGTAGTAAACGGCGAGGAACTCAAGTATCCATCACGGGCCGCCCACACCTGGAGAAGCATCCGTGAAAGTTCGTAATAGCACATATTCATGTGTGGCACTGAGAAGTTCCGGTTGACTCCCTGAGGTGCTGGCTTATATACGAGGGATCATCCAGATAGATGAAGTTCAACATGCCGGACTGGGTACTTCCTGAAAAACTGAAGATATCGGACTTGGAATTGAATTCGTATCCATCACAGTATTAAGCGATTTCTTTACTATTCGTCCATTTGCATTCTCCTTTAAGCATTATGGAAATTATGGAATAATTTGCTACATAATTTGCTACATAGAGAGATATCTTCAGTTTTGGTCTAAGTTTTAGATTATGGATTAATTAATTAAGTCGATGAATCTCCCTAGGCATATGTTTGGTGGCGATCATTTCAACAGCCTATCACAAGCTAGTCATTATTCTGTGGATTTTTCTGTATAGTTTTATACTAATTTTCTTTCCTTCTCGTAGTAAATGGCGAGGAACTCAAGTATCCATCAGGGCCGCCCACACCTGGAGAAGCATCCGTGAAAGTTCGTAATATCACATATTCATGTGTGGCACTGAGAAGTTCCGGTTGACTCCCTCAGGCGCTGGCCTATATACATGAGGGATCATCCAGATAGATGAAGTTCAACAGACCAGACTGGGTACTTCCTGAAAAACTGAAGATATCGAACTTGGAATTGAATTCGTATCCATCACAGTATTAAGCGATTTCTTTACTATTCGTCCATTTGACCAACTTCTCTAATTAAATTTGAGAAATTTGCTACGTACAGTACATAATGCTTAAGAAAGTTACAATTAAGATTTAGTATAAGTATCAGTTAACTAGAGAATTTGAGAAATTTGCTACGTACATAATGCTTAAGAAAGTTACAATTAAGATTTAGTATAAGTATCAGTTAACTAGAGAAAATAGGAAATTACTGTTTGTATAATTTATGGTTTGGTTTAGTTTGGTTTGTTGTCGCAAGGCCAAACTACGCCAAATGTGTAATTTATGACCAAATTACTGTTTGTATAATTCCATAAATTATACAAACAGTAATTTGCTATTTTGGTTTAGTTTGGTTTGTTGTCGCAAGGCCAAACTACGCCAAATGTGTAATTTATGACATCTCCTCTATATTTCTCATAAACATAACGGTTCAGTATTCGCGAAGAATTAACAGAACGTAACTACCGTGAATAACGAGAATCGACTGTATATTATTGATATGTTGCAGTTATATAGTGAAACGGTAAATAAATTCTATATTCATATAAAATATCTAGTGTTTTCTAACATCCTCTATATTTCTCATAAACATAACGGTTCAGTATTCGCGAAGAATTTACAGAACGTAACTACCACGAATAACGAGATTCGACTGTATGTTATATTATAATTAAATATTATTGATATGTTGCAATTATATAGTGAAACGGTAAATAAATTCTATATTCATATAAAATATCTAGTGTTTTCTAACATATGATTTGAAATGAATACTGTATATTCAAAATTATTAGAATATATTAAAAAAGTTGTCGCTGAATTTTTACTTTTATTTGAAATCACATCTTTTTATTACTAATAACAAATTACAAATTTATCATAAATGTTAAATTTCTGCCGTTTTAAAAATTATTACTGTATTTTTAAAAGTAATTTATTCAAAATTAGTTTAATTTGGATAAACGACAAAACATCACATGTTTTAAATATTGTTCAGAGATCCAACTTCTCGTATTTTCTACTGTGAGATAATTAATATTACAACTTTTAAAAATATAAAACAAATATAAAAATAGTAAAATATGTAACTTTAAAAATATTTAAATTAATTAATAACACTACAAATACATAGAAAATAATTGATAATATTTTATATTACAAATATAAAAATAGTAAAATATGTAACTTTTAAAATATTTAAATTAATTAATAACACTACAAATACATAGAAAATAATTGATAATATTTTTAATAGGTTAGGTTAAGTTAGTTAAGGCGCCATATCTCATAAGAGATATTCTGTATCTGGCGGCGATCACATAGAGCCCATTACAGGCTGGCCAACACGTATGATGGGGTCAATCGGATGGTTGAAAAATGGGGTTCAACGGGCCATGCCCGGATCCCTTCTGAAAAGAATGGAGGTGAGGGATCCGGGTTCAAATCCGGATCCTCTAGGATGGTATGCGATAGCTTTACCACACGGCCATCATACAAAATTAATATATCAAGCAGCTTTTCTGATAGATGAAGTGACGTTTAAAAACTGTCTGGAGTGACAAGTCTTTCTGTTATTAGTAGTATTTAATTGAATTAATGTCGATAAAAATGAATAAAATCCACTCATCATCTGAAATAAATAAATAAAAATCATTTTTCTAAATACAGAAACTTTAAATAGTCTAAAAATAGTGTATATTAATAATTTAATATTACCTAATTATTAATATGTCTAACCTAATTATTTGTTGTGTATATACAGTATATATAAATACAGTCGATTTCGCTTAATTGGGACTAATCCATTTTGGCCTGGTGATAAATGAAAATGCTGTAAAATTAGGGAAAAAGTAAATTAAGGGAAAGGAGATTTATATCATTTTTCTAAATACAGAAACTTTAAATAGTCTAAAAATAGTGTATATTGATAATTTAATATTACCTAATTATTAATATGTCTAACCTAATTATTAATTATGTATATACAGTATATATAAACACAGTCGATTTCGCTTAATTGGGACTAATCAATTTTGGCCTGTTGATAAATGAAAATGCTGTAAAATTAGGGAAAAAGTAAATTAAGGGAAAGGAGATTTATACGAAATTACAAATTTACTTTCAGTTTTTACTATAGTATTTAAAGTCAAAAGAGGTAGTTATATTTTTTTTAGCGAGAGATATTCTCGTCTACGAAGCCACTTTTTAAAAACAGAAAATTCCTTTCAAGTGACAAAGTTTTCCTTTGTTTCTTTTCTACCATTTTTAAATCGAAAATATGTATAATTTATACCACTTAAAAGTGTCAGTTTAATAACAGAATTAGCCAACAAAACACGTCATGAAAGTCGAGTATTAAGAGTTTGAAATAATAATTTAATCTAAACAAAAAGAGCACATACAAGTCTAAAAGCACAAAGTCAAAAATAAAGATACTGTATTTGAAATCATAAATTGAAAAATACAAAACAATCTAGCTCATAGATGAGAATAAAAGCACATAGCATAATGAACACACATAAACACACAGAGCAGGAGGAAAAAATGTATACTAATAGCCAAATTGACTTATCAAGGTTACAGCACCAAAAGATTCACTTTTATAAATACTCGAATTCATGCACACATTGACTGTGACCTTAATTCAATGCAAAGAAATTTTCTACTATCAATTCATAATGAACACACAAACACACAGAGCGGGAGGAAAAAAATGTATACTAATAGCCAAATTGACTTATCATCAAGGTTTTACAGCACCAAAAAATTCACTTTTATAAATACTGGAATTCATGCACACATTGACTGTGACCTTAATTCAATGCAAAGAAATTTTCTACTATCAAATTGAATATGTATCATAAAATGCAGGAATTTCAGTTTTACAATATTATAACTGTCGAGAAACTTTCGTATTAATTTGTTGGTTGGTTGGTTAGTTAGATTAAGCTGCCATATCCTCATCAGATATACTGTATATGGCGGCAGCCACTTATAGAACCCATCACAGGCTGGCCAACACCCATGATGGGGTCAACTAGATGGTTGAAGGATGGAGTTCAATGGGTCAGGCCGGACTCCTCCTGAAAAAATGGAGGTGTGGGTTTCGGATTTGAACCCGGTCCTCCAGGATGGTAAGTTACAGCTATACCACCCAGCCATTGGACCTAAACATGTTTCAGAAAAACATAAAATGCGCTATTGTAAAATTTATATTATACACTAGATGGCTGAAGGATGGAGTTCAATGGGTCAGGCCCGGACTCCTGAAAAAATGGAGGTGTGGGTTTCGGATTTGAACCCGGATCCTCCAGGATGGTAAGCTACAGCTATACCACCCAGCCATCGGACCTAAACATGTTTCAGAAAAACATAAAATGCGCTATTGTAAAATTTATATTATACAGGATGTTTTCTAGCACCAGTACCACCCTTTTTTCTCTGAAATGCGATGAGATAGGAAGTAGGGGAAAAATTTTTGATTACCAAAGTATATGTGGAGAAATCCGGCGACGTAAGAGCAATTGTAAGATTGGATTTTCAAGTAGATAGTTGATTATTTGTAAGTAAAGGAGCACTTGTATATTATTAAGACTTCAAACATGAAATGCACGTCATACTGAATAATATTCTCGAATGTACACACTAGATTAGTAATATCTAATATAAAAAGAAAGTTATGGCATATAGTAAGTTGAATGTCGGTCAAAACGATTCTTGCAGTGAAAATATATCAATAAGTAATGTACACTATTTGTTTATCGTCACTTCCATGTTTCTTTAAATAATTTTTTTTAATTTCCGATTTATAAGAAAGATATTATTAAAATGTACAGATAAAATACTAGTAATAACCAAAAATTTTATTCAATGTAACTGTAATTTATAGACTTAAACTTTAAATAAAAATTATGTTACAAAGAAAACTTGATTTTTAATATTTGTTTTCATTTGTCTTCAGAAATTATTAGTGATGTTTGAAATACATATTTTCAATCAAAAATACCGCAACGGTTAAGCTTTAAATATGGATAAACAAAAATATCTATAGCAACGATCATGTATTCCGACAAAATGGACCAAACAATTGTGATTGAAACAGTTTATTTTCATATTTCTGTTTATTAAATTTTTTATTTCCAGTAAATATTTATCTGTGAAATAATATCTTTTTGTATGTGGCATTCCATGAAAGTTTGGTATATTTTTCAAAAATCAGAATTTCTTCGATACTCGTCTCGATTATTTCGAAATTTACTATTTTAAAGAAATTGAATTTTTTTTATCAATAGTCAAGTAGTCATTTTCTATTTATTTTGCAATTACAGGTTTTTCTCTTTACAATTTTCTCGGTGTTGTTTGTGTGAAATAATGACACAATATCAGAAGCATAAGCCATATGTTACATTACTGAGGAAGTTTGAATAAAACAAGATTTTTAATCAAAATAATAATATTTATATGATTATATGTAATTTATTTCTGAGGTGAGTTTCAATCAACACGTTTACTGCTTCAAGTTATAGCAAATTTGTTTCATTTTACCTTTTCTGAAACTGTTGAAATCACTGGTTTCTTCACATAAAAAATCACTTCAGAATAAATTGAAAATTGATAAACAATCTCCTCTCAATCCATATCTACTATAAAGTAATAGGTTAGTTCGGTTAAGCCGCCATATTCTCATGGGATATTCATTATCTGGCGGCGGCCACTTATAGAGCCCATCACAGGCTGGCCAACACCCATGATGGGGTCAACCGAATGGCTGAAGGATGGGGTTCAACAAGCCGGGCCCGGACCCCTCCTGAAAAACTGGAGGTGTGGGCCCAGATTTGAACCCGGATCCTCCAGGGTGGTAAAACTGGAGGTGTGGGACCCGGATTTGAACCCGGATCCTCCAGGATGGTAAGCCGCAGCTTTACCACGCGGCCATCCGGTCGACTATAAATTAATAGAAAATATAATACAGTAGAGTCTCCTAATCCGACATATATGGTTCCGGGGCTTGTCGGATTTCAGGGATTTGTCGGATTAATGGATGTTCAATGAAAAAATTTGAATTATACAAACCAATATGCTCCGTTCATTAAGACTTTCCTGTCACTGTTCTTTCTGTTCAAATCTTTAACAAATCCCTCAATTTTATCCCGATTTTTGTAATGCCATAAATGGTGGGTCGTCTAACACCATAAAACGAATCCAAATCGCTAAACTTTTCTCCCAATTCAAGTTTCTTAATTATTTCTGCCTTTTCGACTATAGTCAATATCTTGTATTTTCGTCTTTCACTTTTTCCGATTTATGACATTATGTAAAGATAAATAACAAACACTGATACAGTAAAAACACTCAGTAAACAGTGTATTGAACTTAAAAATTAGTCCGATTGTAAGCCTGAACAACGAACGAATAGCGACTGACAATTTGTTTAACTCAGTTTCTCTTTTTAACACATCGACAAGTTGTGACAAAAATTTCACCTAGATTGCGCCACTGTTCGTAGTGTCGGACTGGCGAAGTGTCAGACTACAGAGACTCAACTGTATATTACATTCACGTTAATAAAATCGCTTACTAGATCAAACGGTATATCACAGTTTAGGTTCTGCAACTCAAATTGTTTCAGAAATCTGTTTACTAGAAATTTATCACGGAAAGACCAAGTGTTTATGACATAATAAAACAGCAAATTCTGAACCTTAGTGTTTTGAAGAAGCATTTAGAGAATTATCATTATTCCACAAAGAAATCAAAATTATTTATGTTATATAAAAAAATGTTTAAAAAAACAAGTTTTAATATGTATTTAAGATTTCATAGTTGACCCCTTGTGTCCCTACTTCCGATGGGCTCACAAAATTTTTATCATGCCTATTTGGTAGTAAGCACTTCAACCGCAGGTATGACAAGTCTTTCGTCATCACAGTTCAGCATGGAGCCAAGGGGTTTCTGGACTTGTTTCAGCCCTTTGTGAATGCTATGAATGTGCACAGATGCCCTCTGTCAGATTTTTCTTTTTATTATTGCTGGAATAGCCCAATCGGCGGCAAAAACATGCGGCGACATCTTTTTGGTGATGTCTCACAACCCGTAAGTGATATTTAAAAATTTTCAAAACAAAAGTAGTTTGTTTTTCACAGTTCTATCCAATTATGCCAAAATCGGCATTGGTTAAGATTTCCTAGTTGACCCCCTGTGTCTGTCCCTACTTCCGATGGGCTCACAAAATTTTTATCATGCCTATTCGATTCTTCAGATATACGTTGGTAATCTAAATTTTTCCGCTACTTCCTATCTCATTGCTTTTTCGAGAAAAAAGGGTGATACAGGTGCTAGAAAACACCCTATATACTGTATTTTCAAATAATTATGCCTGATCTTGAATGAATCGTGCTCATGACTCCTATAATAATTTATTATTCTTTTGATTTCACTTAGGCTTTAAAATCATTTATCAAATTCACAGGAATTAAAATGAGATTTTTCGTATTCTCTCTATAATAAGCGAATCAACGAACCGGACAAATTCCTTCTTCACCAAGAAGAAAGATTCATAAATACTGTATAACACAAACATAAAAGTTGAAGTTAAGATTACAAAATAATTTAAGATAATATATATAATTTGTTAAATAAATGAAATTTCTTACTCTTATAAAAATCTTTTTATTCACGAAAAAGAATCCTCCAATGGATATTCCTAATGGCATTTTTCCATACCTCTTCATGAAATTTAATATCTGTTGATGAAAATGTATTTTATTAACTAAATTTGTATGGTTTTTTTTTAATCAAAAAATTCTGAAATTTCTTATAATACATAAAATACCTTCATTCTCTTCCTAATTGGAAATTTTGAAAAAGAGAATCTTCCTATTCCGATGAAATTCAGGTATATCTTCGAGTTAACAATATACATTTAAAACATACATCGTTATTATTATTTATATTATTGATTTACAATATTTACAATAATTATATTATTATAAAATATTTGTATAAAATTATTAAGAAAAATTTTCTTATTAAATTTCAATTTGCTCTATAATCACTTTAGTTCAAATTTATTTAAAATATTTGGATATATAGTACATTATATTTGATAAGTTTTATGGCTCTACCAGGGTAGCTTTTCTGCAAATAATCTCATATCTGCAGAAAAGCCACACTGAAGGCGCAATAATTTCAGAATCTGATATTACTCAATGTATAGTACATTATATTTGATAAGTTTTATGGCTCTACCAGGAAAAAATCTGCATATTTGGGTAGCTTTCCTGCAGATAATCACATATCTGCAGAAAAGCCACACTGAAGGCGCAATAATTTCAGAATCTGATATTACTCAATTATTCTTCCTTCAGACTTTTTCCGTGTTTGAATTCTTAATGGTGCATAGCGAAACTTTATTTGAACACCTGAAGTTACACTAGTATTCACTAATTTTTAATACTGTATATATACGAGTAAGTAAATGAAAAATTAAAAATCGTACATAAGATTACTGGATCAAAAATGAAACGACATTGCACATTAATGTACAATGCACAAAATAATTATTATTTCAATTATTTTGAATGACCAACAGTGAAAATTAAAAACAATAATTTTTTATTTTCATTGTTGGTTGTAAGATTATTTTAGTTGTTGGTTTTTGTCTTAGCAAATCATTGTCTGTCTATTTTTGTCTTATCCTGAAAAGGAACAAAGACATCAGAAGTATAATGCTAATTATATAATAGTTATTATTAATTCATGCATATCTTTTTGAATAGTTATTGTTTATTTTAAAACTAAATTGATTCACAAATGACTTTTTGTTTGCTCTTTTTAATTTCAGACTAAAGAATAAATAGTCAGATTATTGGGATATGTTTAGAGGTTAAAAATTATGTAATTTAAACTTATTCTGATTTTTATTTATTTATGAGCTTTATTAAATAATATAATTTAATAAATATACATTGATTTATACATAAAGTATTTAGAAATAGCGATTTTATTTATAATAAACGTGATAATAATGTATTTTATTGTAGATAGTATTATAGCATTATGAACAAATTTATGACTAATAGACCACATGAAAGAGGCTAATATAAAGTTCGTCTCATTGATTTTTCTTTAGCTCTGAGACCCAAACGATGAGGATATAAACGAAAATACTACAAGTGAAAAAGGTGCTAACGAATTTCAAATTACAAAAGATGTAAAGGAATGTTTAAATGAAAAAGTTTAAAAATTCAAAAGTGAGGGGGCAACTTCTAACTGGCCATAATTATTGAAATTTGTCCAGAAAAGAATACTAAAATTCAGTCAGAGTGACTATACTTTTCTAATACAGTATTATCGTCTATACTCCAACTATCTAAGTCCTAGAATTAAAACATTAGATCAATCTATCGTAATCCTTTTATGTGATTTCATTAATCATAAATCTATTCATAATGTATCGATTTATAACTAACAAGTAAGTACAGTATTTAATTCCAATCAAACCAATATAGGAGCAACTGGTCCAAAATGATCCATAGAAGAAATCGATCCCCATTGTATTTTACCGTCACCTATTGACAAACCATCAAACTTGTACTACTACAAACAAGATGGCGATTATGTCCTAATTAGTTTAGGATAATGTATTTTGGGATGTGCCATTTCCATGAAATGAAAATCAAAATCTGCCACCTAAGATATCAGAATTTTAGTTAACTGATGTTTCTTTTACTTTTATAAACATGCGAAATGAAAATCAATGTCTGTCACCTAAGATATCAAAATTTTAGTTAACTGATGTTTCTTTTACTTCTATAAACATAGAATAACATCTTACGTTGATATAATAAAACTTTTTTTGGTGTGTTTTTACTTAGTTTTTTATTTACAATTAATAAATAATGCAATTATTTATTAATTGTATTATAAACATAGAATAACATCTTACGTTGATATAATAAAACTTTTTTGATGTGTTTTTACTTAGTTTTTTATTTACAATTAATAAATAATGCAATTATTTATTAATTGTAAGTAATTGCGGCAAAATGATCTCTATAGGATCATTTTGGAGAGGTGGGTGTACAAAATGATTCTTTGTCATAGGTCTAGAATTTTTATTTTTTTTCTCTCATTTCGAATGAATAATCCTCGAAGTATTTAAGATATTTTATAGTCGGAAAACTAGTCTTCCAAAATATATAAAAAATGAATCCAATAACAAATTATTTTGAATTTTTTTCGGGTTTTTGCTTAAGGGAATCATTTTGGACTATTTTCCCTATATACAGTATGTATAAATTTATATTTATAAATATTTTATAAATAGAAATTTTTCGAGAAAATTTTAATTATTGTGTATAAGAAATTTCGTTCTTTCATAAAGAAAAATGAAAATTTTAAGTTTTTATGGCAAGAAATTATTGTCTATCCATTTTCGCCTATCTTGAAAAGGAATAAAGTATCAAAAATAATATGCTGATTATATTAGAAGTATTATTATTTTCTATAAGTCTTTTTGAATAATACTCATACTTTATGTTAAAAATTGAATTATGAAATGGCTACAGTATTTGTTTAATTTTTTTGATTTGAAAAGAACAAATAGATTATTGAAACATATTAAGAGGTTAAGAATTATGAAACTTCAATATTATTTTATGTATTTTCATTTTGAATTATAGTAAATAGCAGTTTAATAAATATAACTTTATATCTTGTCATAGATGAAATATTTATACTGTAAATGCAAATTTTATTTATAATAGCTTGATTGATATTAAGTAATGTATTTTCTAGTAGACTTATGATTAATTAAATTACATAAAAATGCTAACATAAAATTGAACCCAGTGTTCTGATTCTGATGCCTAAACGATGGTGGTTTAAATGAAAATATTAAAAGCACAAAAAGTACTAATGAAATGTAAATGAGTGTGAAAGAAAAAGTTTAAAATTTCAACAGAGGGAGCAAATTTCACACTGGTGACAAATACAGTATTTATAGAGATACAGGTTGACTATCAAAAATCCGGCAATCAATATTCCTGTTCCATCAGTTTTCCGGCATGAATGTCTTAGCGCATTTTTAAATTTATCGCTTTGGCTCGCCATTGTTTTCTGGAGGCGCCGTTTATGTTTTAACGGCGCTGTACTTCAGAATCAAGGCCGTGACACACTGAACGCGACGCGAAGCGAAGCGTAAGAAAGCAACTTCGCGCGGTTACGCGCGTACAGTGTGTCTTGGACTAGCTTTTCCCGTGCGGCTGCTCGAGTTAACGCGCGTAGCCGCGCGAAAGGAGATGTAAAGTTGAACTTTGACCAATCAGCACAACCGAACAATACTGTGCGGCTAGACGCGAAGGAAGAAATCAATCAATAGAAACGAATGTTTTATATACTTGGAAAATGGCGAAAGTTCAACTGTGTGGTTGGGATTCAGATATAGAATTCGTTTTTGAAGTACGAAAAAGACCATATCTATATCACGAGATTTAAAAGAGTATCGAAAATATACAATCACTTCTTTCTAATAACAAATCAAACCCGCAAACGACCTCGCGACGCGAAGCGAAGCAAAGATTTTCTGTAATCTTTCCTTCGCTTCGCGTCACGTTCAGTGTGTCACGGCCAAAATTTTCATCCTTCGCTTCACGTTGCACTGCGCCGCAGCCTGTCTACATTGTAGTCGAGTTACTTCTCATGTTTCGTGGATTTGCGATAGAGATCGTTTGCGGAGTGTGGTTGATTTGTTATTAGAAAGAAGGGATTGTATATTTTCGGTATTCTTTTAATCTCATGTGATATAGATATAGTCTTTTTTTGTACTTCTAAAACGAATTCTATATTTGGATCCGCCATTTTCCAAGCATATAAAAAGATTCGTTTCTATTTGTTGATTTCTTCCTTCGCATCTTGCCGCACAATATTGTTCGCGCGTGCTGATTGGTCAAAGTTCAACTTTTTCATCTCTTTTGCGCGGCTATGCGCATTAACTCAACCAACCGCATGGGAAATGCTAGTCCAAGACACACTGTTCGTGCGTAAACCGCGCGAATTAGTTTTCTTATGCTTCGCTTCGTGTCGCGTTCAGTTTGTCACAGCCTTCAGATGTTTGGTCATGCTTGCAACCAGGTTGCCTGATTGGATTTTTGACGCCAAATGAGCTCTTTTTGGCTTTTTTAGACACGGTTGGCGTTAGAGTTTTTAAAAAATATTTTGGTATTTTTCCGATTTTCTTTTGCTTATTGACATTATATAAAATCTTTTAACTTTTTTCCTGGGTACAGTAACGAATTAAAATTCTATAGAATTATTATATTTAGTTGAATTAAAACTCTGAGGAAATATTTTATATAGTTGAATTAACATTTTGTAGAACTACAGTCTTTTATTTAGTTATTTAACAATAAAATTTTATTTATTTTTCATTTAGTGTTTAATTTTATTTCTTTAAAGCATTGTATGGATAGTCTTTTTCTGTTAAATATATACAGCATATACAGTGAAATCTGTTAAAATGACTACCTTGATACAGTGACCACCTGACTAAAGAGATCAAATTTCAAAAATTGGTTTGTTTCCCATGGAATGTAATGCTATTTTTGTTCCGTATAGTGATCACCTGCCTAATGTGTATATCGACCACTTAGATAGTTTTAAGAAATTTTAACCAGCTAAAGTGACCAGGAAGATTAATTTCATGGAGGAATTACTGTATTTGCCTTAGAATTTTTCACTTAGATAGTTTTAAGAAATTTTAACCTGCTAAAGTGACCAGGAAGATTAATTTCATGGAGGAATTACTGTATTTGCCTTAGAACTTTTTCCATTACATAAAATTCTAAGGATTATTATTCCATTAGAATTTTTCTGTTATAATACAATAGTCTGTTAAACCAGTATATTATAAAGTAAATACAGTATTATAATACAACTGTATATGTATCTTTATACAGTATTTTAATTTGACCATGTTAGATGCACATAAACAAGTTAATAGTAATTGTAACACAGTATATACTTGCTATAAGACTGTTCGTCAAGAGATATGTGTTATATGTCGTCATTATCGCTTGCCTATAAGTTGATGATTTTAATTAATATAAATTTGCAGTTTGGATTAATCTTTTTTTTCTTTTTTGGGGGGAAGGGGAGAATCACTGTCCTGTATAGTGACCACCTGTGAAAAGTGATCAGTCAGGTCGGTCCCAAAGAGTGATCATTTTCACTGTATATACATCAAAAATCCAGAATTTTCGAAAATCCGTCAATCCTCAGGTACCGAGATTGCCGGATTTTTGATATCCAACCTGTAGTTTAGAGTCGTGGTTCTCAACGTAGGGCCCTCCCCCCACAGGGGGTAATTTCAGAATGAATTATTAACAGTGAATTTTTTGCATTTCTTATGCTTCTTTTTTGGGGGGAAGGGGAGGATCACTGTCCTGTATAGTGACCACCTGTGAAAAGTGACCAGTCAGGTCGGTCCCAAAGAGTGGTCATTTTCACTGTATATACATCAAAAATCCAGAATTTTCGAAAATCCGGCAATCCTCACGTCCCGAGATTGCCGGATTTTTGATATCCAACCTGTAGTTTAGAGTCGTCGTTCTCAACGTAGGGCCCACTCCCCACAGGGGGTAATTTCAGAATGAATTATTAACAGTGAATTTTTTGCATTTCTTATGCTTCTAGGGGCCTCATATACAGTACATAAATATACTGTATATTGTGACGTAAACATTTTTAAAATCGGAATGTACACGGTGGTTTTGAAACTTTATTTCATAAATATACTCTATATTGTGACGTAAACATTTTTAAAATCGGAATGTACACGGTGGTTTTGAAACTTTATTTGCTGTTTTATCATATTATTATTATGTTTTAAGCAATTTCTTAGTGATTTCTTCTTCAGTACTTCAACTGAGATTTCGTTCTTTTATTTTTCTCTTTCGTGGATGTCATGTTCTTTGGAAGTTTGTTTAGATCAAGTTAATGGTCTTTTACGATTCCTCCAAGTGAATACGAGTTCACTTTTTGAATAATAAAAATTATATGTCACGGGGGCATCAGAATTTTAGAGATGCTTAGGTGGGACATAGCCAGAAAAAGATTGGGAAACTCTGGTTTAGAGTAAAATATTTTTTATTATTTTTGTGTACTTATGATTATCATATTACTATTTTTATTAATTGAAATAGAAATATAATAATTATATTAAATATTTTCCTTTCTAAAGAATAAATAAAATATTTTTATGAATTGTATCGAGATTGAAACAAATAAAATACTTACACCTGCAGCTATTCGAGACAGTCCATAGGAACATATAATAAATGTTATGAAATATGCAGATGCTATAACAATCGCAGCTTCTTTAATTATTATGTTCATGTCGAGAAAAATAGCTATATATGTCAATGTGCTTGTCATATTTACACCATATCCGTAAACTAAAGGTAAGAAAGCTTCCCATTGTTTGTTGATATGTTGAAAGTTCTCCCATAATGTCGTATGAACGTGAATTATTTTTTCGATGGCTTCGATAGAGGAATCATTTTGAAGCGATTGAAGATTATCAAACAAATAACTGAAACAATGGCGAAGGAGACAGTAAATTATATTAAAAGAAGCGATCATTGATAAGAGTTGTCCAGCTTGATATATAAACCATAAATTATATGATACGTTGCAAAATAATACATATTCTTTCCAATCATAATTTGCTTCGAATAACGAAACAAAATAAAAGCAAATTATTATGTTTGCCGTTATTATGGTAGAAATCAAAGCGCATGAAACGCAAAACCAAATTTTCTCAATTTTTTTCTGGATTTCTATGTTTTCCATAATATCGTATAGTTCCATGTAAGGGAGTTTATTTCGCTTGAAAAATCTAAACTGCAATGCAACGTATAGAGAAACTATAAGTAAAATAATTTTCATGATGCTTCCTTCGTTTCCAAATGCTCGACTCCATTCTCCGCATAAAATATTTTCAAAAATAATACTGAGGAAAATGAAAAAAACAGCTAACCACATTGAATATTCTATAGACAACACATATCCAGAATAAAGAAAAGAACCCAAAATTTTGTTTCTGATCAGTCTTCTATTATGTGTACAAGGCTTTAAGAGCTGTATGCCAAATAGTGCAGTTGGAAACAAAATTGAGTGCAAAGAGCAAAATCCACAGTGACATTCTTCCTCTAAATTAGCATACATGATAGAAACTGAAAAATAAATTTTTAATTATAATTATTTATATCATAAATTTAGTATAATTCTACATAATATTACTGATGACAAGAAATTCATAAATTATTAATGTGTTATTTAATCTAGTAGAAGTGGTCATTAAATGTGTATTTATATCCTAAATGATAGAAATTACTATTTTATTAGATGGAAAAATCTAGAAAATCTTCACTAAATATAACATACAATAAATAATCGACGATTGCAACATACGATCGGATTTTTTCGAGAGAAGAATTCTTAAAGATCAGACTTAATTCAAGATTAATGTTCCTCTTTGAATAAAGTAGATTGATTATTCAATTGGGCTGAATCTACATATTTCGGGAGTTGAAACGAAAGAGTTAAAACTGATACCTTCATTCCTGAAAATTTTAATTAATCACGAAATTCTTTAAAAGTGGGGCATGAAGCTCCTCTTTCATCTTTTTTATGGCAGATTCAGCACCAAATAGATGTATTTTCGAAGTGCATAAACTTATAACCATCATCGTTATTTTTCGCCTTTAAGCATACTTTTTAAGCAAAACAAAAAAGTAATAATTTGTCCAAAAAGCAATAAATTTTGGAAGAAAATTATTGAACTTATGCACATCTTTTTTCAGCACTACAATAACACTACCATTTAATGAACGATGATATTGTTAAATCACTTAAAACTTTTCGAACAATAGTAACAATAAATGTTAAACAGCAGCACAGTAGTCATCAAATTTATTCTGAGATGTTTCGATGCACATAAAACCTAAATAATGAGCGACTCACATGATACTAACAAAGAAAAACAGTTATTTCTTTTCTCCAACTAAGATTACATCATTATTGTATGGCAATACACTTGGTCATCGACTTACGACCGTCAAAAAAATAAATTATATATAAATTAATACACTGACGGAAAAAAAAATCCCAACACCAAGAAAAAATTATTGTAGAGTAATGAAATTTGGACAATGCATTTGTGTAGTTAACATGTTTAATTGATTAAAAACATAGGCCTCCTACACATGCCGGCAGTACCCTCTCTCTCTCACATACATTCAGTTGCTTTCAAGCATTTGTTGCACGTGAATATTGTTAATAAATATATGGACGACATACGACTAGATCGACTTGCGACCTGTCAGTCAGAACGGAAGTCGGTTGTAAGTCGACGATCAAGTGTAGTTTAAATATACAATAGTTTAAAATTATACGCATAAAGTGAGAGGTAGAGTTTCTGAAACAAGAGGGTTTTTCAGAAACTCGTGAGCTGGAGTTTTTGAAGGAAGAGTATAAACGGAAACACTACTTTCAAAATTAATGCACCAGCGTCACGGAATAATCCGTGACACTCGTGCATTTCCGTGACACTCTTGCACTTGTACACTTGTATCGGCTAACATTTTTAGAGATAAAAACCGAAGTTTATTTGTGAAAAACTCGAAGTTGTTAAACAAAAAGTTAAATCAAAGATTAATTTTGTTAGATTAATTGTAATACTGACTGCTGCTCAATATTTTACAATCATCAAATAAACACTTACACGTTTCTGTTTTAATGATATACTGTATATGCAAGTATGTAAACAATCCCAAGCGTTTTTTGTATCCTTTATCTTTAATTAAAAATTTAACCTATCTACAAAAAATTTATTTGTTTTTTCTGTGTACAGTTTTATTAGTAGCAAAAAATTTTTCCATTCACGAAATTAACTTGGGAATGACAACGAATATATATACTTCAAGAATGATAGGCAGTTATCAATTAATCCTGATTAATTAATTTTCGGTAATTCGTTTCGAGATATAAATAAAAAATTACCGTTATGATAAAATCTACAATCAGAAAGCTAAAATATAATAATAAGCATATAGGATATCTAATTTAAACCATGTTTCATATCAGTTATTACAATTTAAGTACGTAATTATGTTTCCTCTATCATTGACATAAAACTAACCTTTGTTTTAATACAAAATAGAGACATTACCAACCTCAGTAGTGATATCAGTAAACGGTTCTTTCGAAATAATTACCTAACTATAAGTGCAGTATTAACCATCTAGGTATTCAAATTAAAGTAGAAAGTATGGAAGTAAATTCTTTAAAAATCAATATCTTGGATATTTATGCATTTAACTTACCAAAGACTTTGTTATAATTTATGACACAATCAGGAATTCAAGAATTTGAATATGTTGTTTTTTTCATTACGGAAAATATTTTTTAGAATTTATGGATACTATCATGGATACTATTATGGATATCATCATGGATGCTATATGTATACTATTCTTCAGAAAAATTCTAAAAAATATTTTAGAATTTTTCTGAAGAATTTATGGATACCATCATGCAACATGTTTGTCTTTCTTAATTAACTGCCATTTTTTCATGTAGATTTTCAATTTATTACTGCATGTTGTATATTAAATATTGTTTAAAATGCATCGGGTGTTCTTTATAACTCCAAGAAGAAAACAAACAGAGAATAAATTAAGTATAATAGCGTATTAATTTTCGAGATTTTTCATGTATTCTTCAATCAGGTCATATGCGAAATGTATAGGTAGAGAGTCGTTTTGTATTTAAGAACTTCTCTATTAAACGAATGAAGTTCGTAATTGCTGCATTTAGTCATCGAGATTGGTTATTGCTAAGTGCAGCAAAATATTTTGTCAACAAGAGCCATCGCGTATAAAATTGATCGAATTACATTAAGATAACGTTTGTTCATTTAATGATTGAATACCACAAATATTATAATTATATAATGTAAATTATTTTAATGGCCATAAAATAACGTGAGGTGATCAGAGCCCTCTAGCGTCATGTATTGGACGAAACGTAACAAAGTTCGGTGGATATACACAGTAGAACATGAGAAAAGCCACCAACAGGGGGATGATGACCATTCAGATGTTCAAAGAACTGCATGCGGCGCACGACATCTTCCACGGCGCAACATATCGTGGTGGAAGATGTGCGTCGCATGCAATTCTTCGAACATCTGAATGGAGGTCATATTGAACTTCGTGTGTAATTAACAATAAATGTTGGCATATATTGTTCAGAAATTTGATATGTGCTGTCTCATTTGGCGATTACACATTCCTTAATCACACATTCTACACTTCTTCAGCGTCACAATCCTCCTTACATATTTGGTGACTTTTAATACTAAATTTGTTTTCTTTCAAAATCAGTTCTCAGGTGTAGTTTTTACATGACCGTAATTAAAAATTAATATTCACCTTCATGATAACATTGTAGTACAAATTTTTATTAATTTAAATAATAAAAATTTTCTGAAATTACAGCTAAACTGAAAAAATTACTAATTTTTAATATTTATCGGTCTGGCAAAATATTTTTAAAACATGTAAAATTCAAATTTCCTGAACATTCAAAGTGAACAAAACACATTCTGACATGAACAGCAGAATGAGCTTTGTTCTCTTTCTGAATGATTCTGCTGTTCATGGCAGAAAGATGTAATTTATCGCAACCGTCTCATCTTCCTGATAAACGTCATTACAGTAAGATGAGAAAGATGCGATACATTAATAGCATGTCTTTCGGAAATAAAATAAATTAACTGTTGCTTTAATTTTATTGATTAATCTAAGTAAAATAGTAAGGAATGATATTCCGTATAAATGGACAATGAGTAAATTACATAACGCATGTTAGCATTTATTCAAGATCGATTGATGGAATGATTGGAAAAATTGTTAAAATATTTCTATATTATCCCTATTACTTCCTTTGCTGTAAACATAAAATATAGTCTTCGCCAATAATAATTCAGCATCACAGTAAATAAACTAAGTACGAGTAAGTTTTGAAACTTATTTGTATAAACATCACCTTTCGAAATTACCTGCTCGCGACGAGCGCGTCCAGTCGCAATCTGCATCCAGCGACGTCTGAACGATCGCGTCCAAACTGACGGATTGTTTGCGAACGGAGACGCCGATATCTAGCCTGAGAACCGAAATGCGGTATTTTTTCATTCTTCTTTCGGCGAGCTGGTTTTCGCTAGGTTTTTTTGGTATTTCGCAAGGAGTACCGAGTGATCATTCGGATCCCCAGAATTGGCTTTTCTACAAAATCTCCACCGCCGAAAGGCAGGGGTTTCTGCCCGTTTGAGAGCGGGCTTTTTTGCTCCCCTGGGGGTTTTCGGCCCGCAGAATATAGCGGACGCGACCGAAGGCCGCTCCGCGGCCTCCCGACTGTTCCCTCGGACCCCTGGAACTGGCTTTTCAAGGAATTTCGACCGCCGAAAACCAGGGGTTTCTGCCCAGTGAGCGAGCGGGCCTTTCCTCCCCGGGGGGGTTTTTCGGGCCCGCAGATATTGCGGACGCGAAAAAACCTTCCTTTTTCGGCCCGCGTCCCCGGCTCACGCTACACTTCGCTCAGCGCGAAAACGGGAATACGCGCCGGTTAATTGCTAAAAAACATATCGCTGGAAGCTTCGCGTCGCGCTGGCGCGCGCAACGCGCGGCAGACAGAAACGCGCCCGACACCACTACAAAACGAGGCGTCGCTCGTCATGCGCAGTATGCGCTCGCCTACGTCGCCAAGAAACGCGCATGCGCCGTGGAAGCCGGCGCGGCAACGATCTAAATACGACTTCCGAAGAGTTTCTAGCAGAACAAATGCATAGCGTAGTCGGTATAGAAGTGGCCTACGGAGCGAAAAGTCCCAATATCGAGTCCCGTGGAAGACAGTAAAAATTTACTAGACGACGAAAACTGCCTCATATGGCAGGAGAAGGGAAGAAGGCGATAGAAGATAGGAGTATACAGCAAATATTGCGGACGCGAAAAAACCTTCCTTTTTCGGCCCGTGCCCCCGGCTCACCTAACACTTCGCTCAGCGCGAAAACGGGAATACGCGCCGGTTAATTGCTAAAACAGATATCGCTGGAAGCTTCGCGTCGGCACTGCCACGCGTCGCGCTGGCGCGCGCAACGCGCGGCAGACAGAAACGCGCCCGACACCACTACAAAACGAGGCAAAGTCGCTCATCATGCCCAGTATGCGCTCGCCTACGTCGCCAAGAAACGCGCATGCGCCGTGGAAGCCGGCGCGGCAACGATCTAAATACGACTTCCGAAGAGTTTCTAGCAGAACAAATGCATAGCGTTGTCGGTATAGAAGTGGCCTACGGAGCGAAAAGTCCCAATATCGAGTCACGTGGAAGACAGTAAGAATTTACTAGACAACGAAAACTGCCTCATATGGCAGGAGAAGGGAAGAAGGCGATAGAAGATAGGAGTATACAAAAGAAAAGCGAGAGAGGACCCCTAATAAGGGGAAGAAAAATCGAGAAAGAGCATAAAAAATTTTACTCCCGCCAGATGGCGCCGCGCGACGCTAGAAGATAGAAGTATACAAAAGAGAAGCGATAGAGGACTCCTAATAAGGGGAAGAAAAACCGAGAAAGAGCATAAAAAATTTTACTCCCGCCAGATGGCGCCGCGCGACTCCGCGTCTTCTCTCGCGCGCTCGTCGCCAGCAGGTAATTTCGAAAGTTACCAGCTAAAATGCAAATTTCTTGTCGTAAAATCGTCATCATAAAATGACAGACCATTTATTAGAACTACAATAATGAAAAACATCACTTTAGGTTAAATATTTATTAAAATTTAATATATGTATCAAGACAATTCATAAGACGAATTTTCTAATTTTGACTAATAAGAGAATATGCACAATGTTTTAGTTGAGAGGTTATGCAATAAGCACAAAATCTGACTGATATTACTAATGAATAATATAATACTTTACAAACTTTGCATTTTGCCTAATAAGAGAATATGCACAATGTTTTAGTTGAGAGATTATGCAATAAGCACAAAATCTGACTGATATTACTAATGAATAATATAATACTTTACAAAAACAATAAAAATATTTACATTATTTT
Organism: Olivierus martensii; assembly: GCA_000484575.1. Taxonomy (NCBI): domain Eukaryota; kingdom Metazoa; phylum Arthropoda; class Arachnida; order Scorpiones; family Buthidae; genus Olivierus; species Olivierus martensii. The sequence continues at coordinate 23,898 of AYEL01058415.1, forward strand.
TATAATAATAGTATTATATGATTATTATATGACAGTTCGATGATTACGAAAAAACCTGAAAAAAAAAACAAAAAATAATTCAAAAACAAACTTACTTTGCATAATCTATCAACCTCATGATTTTATTCCACCGATGTTTTATTCACATAAATGAAGCGAATGTCGTATTCATCAAGATTTAATGCAAAATAAAAGTTTGAATGAAAACAACAATAATTAAAGATTAATAAAGTCTGAAATTTTATAGACATTTTAATTATAAATTAAAATATATGAACAAATAACGAGACGAGATTAATTTATCTTATTTTTAATTAAATAAGAATCATTTTAATAAATATATTTATTAAATTTGTATAATATAATTATT
>AYEL01058423.1:0-25344 GCA_000484575.1 Olivierus martensii
TAACTGATTTGTCTACTAATGAAATGGTTTTGCCTCCAGAAATGAGTGGCGGTTTATAGAGGGAATTTCATGTTTTAACATATAGGAGGAGATTTGTTATGGACTTTCATCAGGCAAATAACGAGGGTGGCGGTTTATAGAGGGGCGGCTTAAAGAGGTTTGACTGTATACTGTAAATTCTCTATCAATAACGTCGGCCGGATGGCCGCGTGGTAAAGCTTCGGCTTACCACCCTGGAGGATTCGGGTTCAAATCTGGGTCCCACACCTCCAGTTTTTCAGGAGGGGTCTGGGCCCGGCCCGTTGAACCCCATCCTTCAACCATCCGGTTGACCCCATCACGGGTGTTGGCCAGCCTGTGATGTGCTCTACAGGTGGCCGCCGCCAGATACAGTATATCCCACGAGGATATGGTGGCGTAATCTAATTAACCTAACCTCTATCAATAACATACTTGCTATATCAGTCTCATAAGAATGACATTGATGCTATGCTAAAAGCATTTTCAAAAAGATGGGAAATTGGAGAGAGAAAAAGTATGGCTTATAAATTGAATAAATATAGTATTTAAATAAATATAAATAAGAGCAAAGTGAATAAAATTCATTATACTATATTTTAATTTCTCAGGATTTAGATTTAATTTCTTCAAATGTGCTTATTATTTCACTTAACAGTACAGTAGGTTCCCAACTTTCACAGTTTTGACTTATATGATTTTAGAGATATACAGATATATAAATCTTAATTTTTGTTAAAATTCCATAATATGCTAATAAAAAATTCAATAAACAATATACATTTTTGCAAAAATATCACTTAGGTCTTAAATTTTCCTTTCTGTGGTTAAAGTAGACTCATAAATTTCATTTGACCATTCTGTTTACTAATGTGCCCCTTTGTTTATATCAAATTTTAGCATTGTTGGATTTATGCAGTTTTTGATTTATGTGGAATTTTTTTAGATTAACCACATAAGTCAGGATCTACTGTATATAGTACAGGTAGGCCTCAATTAGTGCGAATAATGGGTCCCACGAATTTCTCGCACTATTCGAAGTATTAACTATATGTAAAACATGGTAATTGGTTCTTGCTTTGAGAGATTCTGGCCATTAGCCAACCTCACGATGAATCCCACAATACTAGCTGTTTAAGAAATATTTATTTTCATATTTTACATCATTGTTCATCATCTAAATTAATAACTTACCAGGAATTGCATCTCATGCCAGCATCAAACCAACTGCCAAATCTAAAGCGGAAGTTGAGTACTGCTTTTATGTCGCTCAATCACATCCATGTTTTGCTCTAGCATAATCACTAACTTCTTTTTTCGTTTCCTGTTTTATCATCAAAAATGTTCTTCCTTTCATCTGTTTCTATACTTTTTAAAAAAGAAATTCTGTACTATACTGTAACATTTATGTATACAATTACAACGCTGAATAATAATAATGTTAAATAGTTAACGGCAAAAAGCTCATCTTTCTAATGTTTCACCCCTTCAAAGCCAAGTGACTGTTCTTGGACTGCTCCTCGCCGGTTTTACTAACCGAATATTAACGGTAATTTGTTAATTGACATCATAATTTCAAAATCGTGTGACCGTTCTTGGACTGCTCCTCGTCCAGTTTTACTAATTAACATGGTTTTACTAACCGAAAATTAACGGTAGTTTGTTAATTGACATCATAAATCTTACTAACCGAAAATTAACGGTAATTTGTTAATTGACATCATAAAAGGAGCGGAACTTTGTTAGTACCATTCTTGGACTGCTCCTCGTCCAGTTTTACTAACCGAAAATTAACGGATAATTTGTTAATTGACATCATATTTACTAACCGAAAATTAACAGTAATTTGTTAATTGACATCATAAAAGTCTTACTAACCGAAAATTAACGGTAATTTGTTAATTGACATCATAAAAGGAGCGGAACTTTGTTAGTAGGTATTCTTGGACTGCTCCTCGTCTGGTTTTACTAACCGAAAATTAACGGTAGATCTTGGTCTTGGACTGCTCCTCGTCCGGTTTTACTAACCGAAAATTAACGGTAATTATAATTGACATCATAAAAGGAGCTTTGTTAGTAAGACTGATCTGTGTTATGCTCCTCATTCGGTTTTACTAACCGAAAATTAACGGTAATTTGTTAACGCCATCATAAAAGGAGCTTTGTTAGTAAGACTGATCTGTGTTTACAACTGTTCCTCGTCCGGTTTTACTAACCGAAAATTAACGGTAATTTGTTAATTGAATCATAAAAGGAGCTTTGTTAGTAAGACTGATCTGTGTTTACAACTCTTCGTCCGGTTTTACTAACCGAAAATTAACGGTAATTTGTTAATTGACACTTGTTTGGTTTTACTAACCGAAAATTAACAGTAATTTGTTAATTGACATCAATCTGGTTTTACTAACCGAAAATTAACGGTAATTTGTTAATTGACATCAGTTAGGTTTTACTAACCGAAAATTAACGGTAATTTGTTAATTGACATCATAGGAGGAGACGGAGCTTTGTTAGTAAGACTGGTCTATGCTTACAACTCGCTGGTTTTACTAACCGAAAATTAACGGTAGTTTGTTAATTGACATCATAAATCTTACTAACCGAAAATTAACGGTAATTTGTTAATTGACATCATAAAAGGAGCGGAACTTTGTTAGTACCATTCTTGGACTGCTCCTCGTCCAGTTTTACTAACCGAAAATTAACGGATTCTTGGACTGCTCCTCGTCTGGTTTTACTAACCGAAAATTAACGGAATTTGTTAACTGACATCATAAAATGGGATGGACCTTTGTTAGTAAGACTGATCTATGCTTACAACTTGCATTAAAATGGACCTTTGTTAGTAAAACTGGTCTATGCTTACAACTCGCATTAAGACCGAAAATTAACATTAATTTGTTAATTGACATCATAAAAGGGGATGGCATTTGTTAGTAAGACTGGTCTATGCTTATAACTTGTATTAATCGAATATTTGGTCGCACTAACTGAAAAATGGTATCATTTTTATAAGTCGCACTAATCGACTATCACATTATTTGAACTCGCACTAATTGAGGCCTACCTGTATTTGATATGTTTTAGAATATTTTCATGCTTTTCAATTTTTAATTAATTTAAACAATTGTTGTTGTTATTTATTAGTTTTATTAATAAAACAATATTACTTGAAAATAAATATAATTGACCCTCATATAACATGGGAGATATGTTCCATTTTATATGAATCATGTTACATAAACCACATAAAATATATAATCTATGAATCAAGTATCAAAAAAGTGAAAAATATGAAAGATATTTGCATTTATTGCAATTAGAGTTGGGATCATCATACTGTCAAGTTTATCTGTTTTATATGGGCCAATTTTCCTGTATTATATGTGCATTATTACAATTTTTTATCACGTTATTTAAATTTGTGTTATATAAATACTATGTTATATATATTATAATTAATGACAATGTAGATTACATTTTTAATTAATCTACTGTAATTTATTTAAATCAATGATTGTATTAATAATATGGAGAAAACTACTTGCTTAATACCAAAGATAAGTCAAAACAGCTCTAACAGCAAGTAAAAAGAAGTTTATTATGGTATAACGTTTTCAGACCTATGTCTGGTCCCTCATCATTTACCATACATTTACTTAAATACCATCTTTAATGGAACATTATATAATAAAACTTTTTATTTGCTGTTAGAGCTGTTTTGACTTATCAATGATTGTATTGTTTTACCTAATCTCTATTTCTTATTTTAATAAATTTTTCTAGTATACTAAGTCCTCAGATTGCTGTATATAATAAATTCCATTATTCATATATTATTCATTGTTACCAATTTAAAAATATGAATAATTCATTGTTATGATTTTTCTTGATCATTTTCTTCACTGAATGTGCCAAACACAGTCAAAAACAGCCCAGGTCTTTACATGACCTTTTCATATTACTTCTGTAATAAGCAGAAGCTATGTAAAAACTGAGGATTACAGATGTAAGATAAATTTTAATATCAAGTTTACTATGTATACCACTGACTCCATATCAAGTCAAATTTACATTAATAGCTTTTATATTATTATTACAGATTAACAGTTAATAGTGGGTATATTTGTTATATGAAAACTTCATATTTGATATGTTTCAAAAACTTTTACAAATATGATGATGAAGGTGTTTAATAGTATAATTTTCTTCTGGTCTATTTTTTGATCAACTTGGCTTTCAAACAACAACAAAAATAAAAGATTTTAAACTATTGTTATTGTTTGAAGGCCAAATTAATCAAAAATTAGACCAAAAGAAAACTGTAAACAAAATAGGTCATGGACAAAAATTGCAGACAAGTATTTAATAGTATAAAACAATGTGCATTATTCTAGATGAGTATAATCTCTAATATAATTACCAACATATTTTTCTTCCCCTATTTAAATTTGTTCTATGATAACATTTTGCTGACATATCAAAAAATGTTATATTAGCAAATTAATATAACATAAAAAGTTATATCAATATAACTTTTTAAATAAATGAATTATTTTGGTTTTAATTTTTAGTAAAATAATTATAATGAAATTCATAGTTGATCTATTTTAAACAGATAATATTGAATTTTATTCAATTTTTTTTAAATTCAATCTTTAGAAAATTTGATTTATTTTTGCAAATAATTAATCAAAACTTTTTAAGAATTATGGGTAAATTTAAGATCAATATTTGATGAAAATTTTGTAATTTTAAAATAACAAAGTTACAATGATTTGTATTTTTATTTGCTGGATTAGTCTTAAATTTTAAAATTGCTTGAAACAGCATTTGGAAATTCAAAATTGAATTGCAGATATAATATTAAATAAAGGTAATAATGATCATAAATTACTATATTATCATATGTATTATTGCATTTATTTCCATGATTTTGGAATGTTTTAACATCGGTATGAAAAATGAAAATGACTCTGGAATCCAAAAATGGACAGGAAATTTTAAATTGAAATTAATAGGAATTGTATTTTTGTTATTTTAAAATTTTTATGTAATAAAAAGTTTTCAAAGAATGCATTAAATTCATAAAACAAGAGAGAGAGTATTATTTTTGATGATTGGTAAATTTAAAAAATATATTTTTATTTCAGAGAAGAGAATGCTTAATGGATGCAAATGTTTTGGAATGCTGTGGTGATAGAGTTATTAATACTCCTCTTAATTTAACAGGTAATATTTTTTATATAGCTGTGTAAAGTTATGAAACATAAAAACATGCAATATTATTATTCATTTTTATCATTCTGCCTCAAATAAAACAAAAATATTGTATTTACTGTGGGGATTCCATGCAGAAATGGAAATGCGGAATTGAACAGGCTTATGGCATAAAAGTGGTCCACGATCAATGCGGGAGTAAGGATGATGAATGAGGCAAAAACAACTTGAAGAATTGAGACGGAGAACAACATTGAAATAAATTCAACAGCTTATTTATTATTTGCTTTAAAATACACAAGAGAGATTCGAAATTTACATGATCGTTCTCCCGACAGTTAAAGGAGAGATGTACCTGAAGTTGTTGATCGTTCACTTGGTTTCTCTTGACAGCTTGGCAGATGTCAGTAGCACAACAGTCTTTAGTCTCTTTGATTTTATCAATCTTTAGTTCATACTCTTTTCACAATTCACTCTTGTTAAAAGACGACTTAGGGCGTGTTCAAAAAGTCTAACGCATTAACCTTTAGCGCTCCACCGCCTAGCTATGCTAGACACGCCTGCTCCGTCTAACGCTGGAGTATATAGAATGCCTGGCGTTTTTAGTCATATATTTTGGTCGATTAATATTATATATACTTTCCCTAGGCATTGTATAGAATGCCTAAGCATTATATAGAATGACAGATGCTATTTAGGCAAAGTATTAAAAGAGAGTCCGAGTATATAGAATGCCTGGCGTTTTTAGTCATATATTTTGGTTGATTAATATTATATATACTTTCCCTAGGCATTGTATAGAATGCCTAACCATTATATAGAATGACAGATGCTATTTAGGCAAAGTATTAAAAGAGAGTCATGAAATCAATATATGAAAATACACGGAAGATGTTAAATCAATACTTATCTGTGAAAATTAAAACGAACTTTAAAAATAATACTTTTGTCAAACAAGGTACAAAATATAACTTACAGCTTATATGTATAAATAAAATAAGTAAAGTTTATAAATAAATACGCAATTTTTAATTAAACCTTTGACTGCTATTGACGCATAAATGCGACCAGCTAAAGCTATTAGTATTCAATATGGACGCATATATGCGTTAAAAATTGTTTCTATTAAAAAATACAAGAATCAGCGGACCAGCTAAAGCTATTAGTCTTCAATATGGACGCATATATGCGTTAAAAATTGTTTCTATTAAAAAATACAAGAATCAGCGTTATCGATGAGTTCGAAATAGTCACATATATTTAATTTGTTTATCGATGGCAATAAATAAAAATTTATTTGTATCCGAAGCACTTTCATTTGATAGAATGTTACTTCTTTCAGGTTAGTTAGATTAAGCCGCCATATCCTCATGGGATATTCTGTATCTGGCGGCGGCCACTTTTAAAACCCATCACAGGCGGACCAACACCCATGATGGGGTCAACCAGATGGTTGAAGGATGAGGTTCAAACGAGCCGGGTCCGGACCTCTCCTGAAAAACTGGAGGTGTGGGACCCGGATCCTCCAGGGTGGTAAGCCAAAGCTTTACCACGCGGCCATCTGGTCGACGTTACTTCTTTCAGCAAATGACAAATGTAATTGCAGTAACATTGCAAAATAATATAATTATAATATTATTATAATGATATCATAATGGAGAGATTTTCATTTTGGATAAATTAAATCACTATATGAAAACACATCAAAGATGTTAAATTATAGTATTATAGTTATTCAGAAAAGTTATTCAAATGAGTTATTCATTTATAGTATATAACTCATTTCCTATGGCTAAGATCTACCTGTCTTATATTTATGTTAAAAATAAGAGTTTCATTTACTTCAGTCATAAATCCAAAATCAACTAATTATCTTCTACTATTCATTTAAACTTTTTTCGATATTTTTTGGCAACATTCATATATATAGTAAGCGTGCTTAATTCAAATTTAAAAAAAACTAGAAATTACCCGCTCATATAAATGAGCGGAAATATACTATTGTGATTTAATCTTATAATACTTTATATAACAGCATATTGTATAATAATAGCTCATCTTGCAAATTTATTTACTATATATTTTATTAAGCATTAGTTCAAATGTGTAGTAATTGCACGGGGGCCCGTGGAGGCTGCACCCCACGGGCACCAGTAATTGCACGGGGGCCCGTGGAGGCTGCACCCCACTGGCGCCATTCCCCCGACGGCCCCACTCCACGGATGGGCCTGCGGGGGCCCCATTCCCATGGGACCCGGTTTCATCTCCCTGGTGGGCCCATAGCCCATGGGGATATGAAACCCCCACGGGCTGTGGGCCCCATGGGGTGGGGCTGCACCCACCAGGGACCAAGAGGCCCCCGTCGGGTGGGGGCCCGGTTTCATCTCCCATTGGGCTGCACCCAGTTTCATCTCCCACGGGCACCGGGGTTCCCGTGTGGTGGGGCTGCACCCCCGTGAAGGGGGTACTTTACAGCATGATGAATGGTTATAATTTCTTTGTGTGATAAAATATAAGCAAATTTCATTTGAGATATGTAATATATCACCATCGTAATTATGGATGTAGAACAGGCTTAACTGCAAATTCAACATAAAATTTCCTTTAAAATAAAACATCCAATGAAAAGGTTAAATAAGGTGTGAAAAGGTTAGCTGAACAGTATCCTGTATCATAATCAGTAATAATTCTTTTAGCTAAGTAATTCTGTAAAAATCCAATAATAGTAATGCAGGTAAGTTATCTGTTGCCCCTTTCTTTGACACTTAGCGCCATCTAGTGATATTTATTGTCATAAAATAGAAATTCGGTCCCTAGGGCCCTAAAAAATAGCCAAATAAAAAAAGATCTGTTGTCGCAGACATCTGAAAATTAGACTTTTCTAACGATACCCTATTTATAGAAATCGGTACAGGTTCGTCCGAAAAAGAGACTCCAGCCAGCCACGTTTGACTAATTATAATATAGAAGATACACCCGCTGTTAATTTATTTGAGTACTCAGAAAATATTTTCAGAATATTAAATAAGAATACATTGGATTCTGCAAAAGTAGTGTTAATTAATTTAAATAGAAATTTTTTCTCACATGTTCCAAGAGATAAAATAAAATCAATACATTCAATTTTTCCAAAAAAAATTTTTCTTTTTGTGGATCTTTTAAAAATTAGATGTTTGAAGATTGGGATGTAAATGCCCAGCAACAACAGTAAATCTAAACGATTATTCTTCGTTTATTAATCTTTTCATGATTTCATTTTGAAGATTAGGATGTAAATGCCAGCAATAATAGTAAATCTAAACGATTATTCTTCGTTTATTAATCTTTTCATGATTTCATTTTACCTCATCGCGGGGCCAGATTGGATCGATTTTTCGGAAGTATTTTATACATTGCCTAAATAGCATTTGCCATTCTATATAATGCCTAAGCATTATATACAATGCCTAGGGAAAGTATATATAATATTAATCGTTTCATACTTTGCCTAAAAACGCCAGGCATATAGAATGCTTGCTTTTCATACATTGCCGGTAATATATTCATTAAAACAGATTGCAATATAGACGACGCCGTACTGTCAGATGCGATGTGATACGACGCGCTCAATCGGTTGGGGTGAGGTAAATAAGTCATAAAATAATTGAAAAATTGGCATTTTCAGAATTTTTCCTTTACCTATATCTTAAGACTTATATTTGTGTTAGATTTCAAATTTCTACATCTACAGCAATCACTACATAATTTTGATGAGTGAGGGAATAAATCTATCTCCTAGACACTTTGATATTAAAGCTTGACAATATAGACGACGCCGTACTGCCAGATGCGATGTGATACGACGCGCTCAATCGGTTGGGGTGAAGTAAATAAATCATAAAATAATTGAAAAATTGGCATTTTCAGAATTTTTCCTTTACCTGTATCTTAAGACTTATATTTGTGTTAGATTTCAAATTTCTACATCTATAGCAATCACTATATAATTTTGATGAGTGAGGGAATAAATCTATCTCCTAGACACTTTGATATTAAAGCTTCAAATTTTTACAGGGTCGTGAGGAAATAAAGCTTAACAACATATACAATTTTCGTTTTACTTGCTTAATCGGAAGCGAAGTTATGGAGATTTATAAAAAGCGATTTTATTTCTGTTTTAAACAAATTATAGTACTGAAGGAAGAAAAATATGGTACTTTCTCGGACATACAATTTATATGCATTATAAAATTTTTATAGTTTATATAACCGTTAATGTTATTTTTATTATCTTTAAGTATAACTGCACTATCACAGGTATAAGATTTATGCATTTATTCACAATATTGTATATAGAATTCTTAATTAATGAGTAAATCCTATAGTCCGGCATTTGTCAGGTATTAAGATTGCCGGATTAAGAATTTCAAATGTAGTAGTAAAAAGCTGCATATCACTAGAAACGAAAAGTTTGCATATTCACTTAGTAAATTAAAAAAAAAAAAAATAGAAATTTCAGATTCTAAATCGATTAAAATAATTTTAAATGATGTTTATAAAAGTACTATATATAAATTTATTTAAATTAATAACTTTTAGAGCAAATTATAACGAAATACTAAAATTAAATTTTGCATCAACATTATTTAAATTATTTAGAAAATATTTATATTTTTTTATTTATACAAAATGAAACTTATATCCATTTAATAGTTATTTGCATATTCAGAACAAATACTATAACGGGAAAATCAGTGCAGAAGACTAATTTAAACAATCGAATTAAAGAAAAAATTATCATCTGGCTCCATATAATCTTGCAATTCGCATAATTATTCAAGTATTCTCGAAATTTTCAAAATGTAGAGAAGACATTTTTCATTTTTTTATTATATAGGCATAAGTTACAAAATTTTATTATATTTTACACAGAAAATTCTCAGTATTATAATTTATTTTTTCTCACTCTTCAGTTTTTCTTTAGCTCAGTAGCTTAAACTTTACTCTGATTTATAAAGTTACTACAGAAATTTTTAGTTTATTCTTCGTATTTTCATATCTACTTCGGGCAATGAATAGTTATAACCTTTCCATGTCCTCCAATTTATTCCATCAGCAAATGTACTATGGTAACCATCTAAATAAAGACCATTTAAATTAGAGTTATGGCATTTGCTGTACCACCAACTACCTTTATATGTTACGGCACAATTATTATCCCAGATATCATTGTCTCTATCATATGTAGTAAATTTCATTTCGTTCAAATCACTGAAGGAATCACCTAAAATACAAAAAAATATATATTAATTTTTTAAATTAATTTAAAAAAAATCAATATATGAGAAATATCATTGTTTATACATATATACTTATTTCAAGGGAAATTCTAGGGAACATCCATAAATTACATCATACTGTTAGGGGATGGAGGAGGTAGTATTAGTGATATAGGGGATGGAGGGGGATTTCTGACGATAAATGACGTATGAGAGTGAGAGAATCATGAAAATTATGACGCTACTGCTGTAAAAATGATTAGTGTTTTACATTTCTATAATTAAAACTTTTTTATATAAAATATAAAATGTTTATATTTAATTGCTCGAAAAATAAGGACTAATATAACAGATTTGGAGATTAATTTTGTTATAAAATGTAAGGCATACAGTATATTTAGTTATTAGATATTTATAGCTAGTTTATTTAGAAGTTAAAGAATATATATAACGGAGTACCAATGTAAAGTAATTTCTATTATTTTACACTAGTACTCCAGCATAAATAATTTTTATTATTTTATGCATTTTATTTTTACTTAAAATCGGAGAAAAATTTTAAGTAAAAGTATAGAAATCTTCAGATTTGTGATGTCATGATCAGGAGGAAAAAAGCTGGATGTGACGAAAAATGACGAAGGGAAGGGTGTCAAAAAAGTGTTCGAAATAGTGTGACGTAGTTTATGGATGATCCTCTATATGCAAACTTTAAAGGGATACAAAGGAGCTAATTTGAGTCGAAAAGTTCAGTCATTTTTCAATCAGAAGCATAATTTCAAAGAAAAATAGTTTGAAAATACAATTTTAAATAATTATCAATGTAAAATATGCCAAAGTTCTGATTCTATTCTGGACAATTTTTATTCCACATAATTAACCCCAGGCAACATATATTGCATTCGTATGCCTCTAATCATTTTCTCTGCAAAAATTAAATTATTTATACAAAAATATCCCTAGGCGACATATGTTGCATTCGTATGCCTCTAATCATTTTCTCTGCAAAAATTAAATTATTTATACAAAAATTATGAATAGAGGTTTATCATCTTCCTTCTACTTTTGATAATTCATTAATTCATTTAATATTTATAAATGTTAATGCCAAATCAATTATTTGCTATTCAACATCAAAATAGAGCATTTTATTTAAATATTTGGCTAAATATTCATATACTTTAGAATACTAAATATTAAAAAATTAAATAAAAATTTGAAAAAATTACAAAATGGTAAATGCCTTCCAATATGTTTTAATAATTACAGTAAAAATATATATCAATAAATTTATCTTTTATAATCAAATAATAAAACGAAATTTTTAAGTCAAATTCCTGATAAATGTTTTAATCCAATTATTATTCATATTATTAGTATTATGATTTTTATATATCATTACCTGCATTTCCATCAAAACCTGAAACGTGTAATTTATATTTTTGTTTTTCATTTTCGATCCAAAAATCTCTGTAAACAGCATAACGATTATTTCCTTCCTTATCTTTCATATCTATTCTAAGAGAATAGTTGCCTTGATTCGTTAGAGCGTATATTCTTTCGTTGCCTGCGTGTTTCAGATTGCATTTATTAATCAATTATTTAACCAATAAATTAATGTAAAAAATTGTAATTAATTATAAGATAAATTATTCATTTATTATACATCAAAGTAACATAATTATGCTCATTTTATAGGGTTACTCACCTAACCAAAAATCTTCATTTAATTTACCAAATCCCAGCGAATAATCTTCCCAACCCTTGTAAAAATAATCTTTAGTTCTACCATAGTTCCCTCTTCTCTGAAATGTCTAAAATAACGCATAAAATCTATAAAATGAATGCCTTTATTTTTAATTTGATATATAATAAAATATTTTAATATTACCGTCCATCCTCCTCCGTCAGTTTCCATATCACAGTAAACAAGAAAACTTCCATGGATTTTCCAGTTCAAAGGCCAAATTCTATAAATACCAGATTTACCATTACCATTGTTATGAATTTCCTTACAGTCTATTAAATCTGGTGTTTGAACCTTGCTAGATGACATAATATCTATAGCTGTATATAGATTTATATTTATACAAATTAGATACTATTAAAACTTAAAAAAAAAAAAAATGTTTATTTTCACTACTATAAATATACTAGTTTTATTACCTTCATGAAGAAGACTATCAATTTGTTGCAAGTTAGAAATGACCTGCGGAATAACACTTCGAGAATTTGCATTCTTTAAATATATTGATGAAATAATTACTACGAAAAAATATATTGTTGGCTGCATCTTGCTAGAATAAATTATTTTTAGTTTAATGTATATAACACATTCTCTATATAATCTAATAACAAAATGAAATTTTAAAATTTATTTATATTGTATTTATATAGGTTGCCGAGTTTGCTGACATAATATCTATAGCTGTATATAGATTTATATTTATACAAGTTAGATACTATTAAAACTTAAAAAAAAAAAAAAAAATGTTTATTTTCACTACTATAAATATACTAGTTTTATTACCTTCATGAAGAAGACTATCAATTTGTTGCAAGTTAGAAATGACCTGCGGAATAACACTTCGAGAATTTGCATTCTTTAAATATATTGATGAAATAATTACTACGAAAAAATATATTGTTGGCTGCATCTTGCTAGAATAAATTATTTTTAGTTTAATGTATATAACACATTCTCTATATAATCTAATAACAAAATGAAATTTTAAAATTTATTTATATTGTATTTATATAGGTTGCCGAGTTTAAAGGTCTTCCAAAGCTTTGTTATACAAGATGTTTTGATAACTTGCGAAATATCAGTAGTTACATCTTCCGGCGACAGTACCCAGAATACAAGTGATGACATCATACTGTTGTTTTTGTTGGGATGGACAGTACTGTCAGCCGGCGCTGGCGGAAAAGCAGTTCCCTGAATAACAGTGATGACATCATACTGTTGTTTTTGTTGGGATGGCCAGAGGTACTGTCTGCCTGTCGGAAAAGCAGGTGACAGTACCTTGAATAACAGTTTGACGTTATGCTGTAGTTTTTGTTGGTATAGGCGCCCGCTGTCAGCGCGCGGCGGCCGAAAAACAAGCGTGTGATTGGAGGTATTACCAGAACGACAGCGGATATCGCTCTATAATTAGCTTGTGGTGACTATTGTTTTTGTTCGGATAGCTGTTATATTTGCATCAAAGGTCCGCGCTTCTATTTGGCCGAAAAATAGTATTTTAGCACGTATTTTTAAATAAAAGTTATTTTTATTGCCGAGTTTAAAGGTCTTCCAAAGCTTTGTTATACAAGATGTTTTGATAACTTGCGAAATATTATCACGAATTCAAGTTTTACGCAAGTCGGGAATTCTTGTAATATAAAAAGAGAAAGATAAACGATAAGACAATAATTTTGTATAATTATTAACTTTGGCTGATACCTTTGTCTCGATTAGTTTGGAATTCCCGACTTACGTAAATTTTGCGTTCTGTATTGCCTAACGGATATTTTAATAAATTTAATTAAATTCTCTTATTTACTTTAATTTTAAGGCATTGATTCTTTTGTATATTATTAATCACAGTTTTATTTTCATATGATGCAAATAAATTTTTGTTATGCCGATTATTTAGGAAAAGGAAAAAAATAAAAATAAAATAGAATAATAGCATTTATAAAAAATTACCGGTATTATTTTTTATCACATCATATTCAATTTAATTAATATTTAACATTTATGTAAATCAATAACTAATATTTAATAATAGCATTATTTTTTAAAATTTAATTTTAATAAATTAAAAAAATTTATATATGTGTATCGGTTTTAAAACGTTTCTATGTACTGTATAAATAAAAAGTATGAAGATATATATATATTTAAAATATTTAACCAGATTTAATGATGTCAGGTAGTTATCTATAAAAAAGATGTAAGTTAAATCTCACATCCTTTTTATAGATAAAAAAAATAATAGCATACACCCTATACAACAAACATATACCTGTATTATGACAAGCAAAAATTTAAGCACCCCTGAAAGTTTCTTATGCATTACACTTTGTAAATCAATCCTAGTATAAGGTATCATAATTTACAAATTTTTAGTTTCATTAGAATTATATTTAGACAAGAGTGATAATTGCAGAACAAACAACCTTTGCTTAGTTTGGAGATTAGATACGAAATATTTCTGTTTTTAGATTTGAATAATTTCCCTATATTCAAACAAAATTTTATTATTTTCAAACAGTTATGGTTTGCATATGATTTAGTAATACGTGAAGAAACTCGTAATCTATATCAGCGTCGGATCTAGATATTTTGTCACCTGAGGCAACATTAGAAAATTCCGCCCTCTCTCCTCTTCACCCAAGCGCATTAATGCATAAACATATGTAATACTTTGGAACCGGGAATGTAATGACATCAGATACATAGTCACGTTTTTTCAAAGCAACAAATAGTTAACCAAAAAATACATTTATAATAGATATAAAAATGAACTCTATTTAATATAATAAATATGACTATAGTTTAATTTTTTCTTGCTTTCAACGAAGCAAAATCATTAATAATTGTTTATCAATTAATTCAATGGTTTAAAAGTATACGATACATAATATATACAGTATTGTATGTTGTTAAATGTCGCTGAGAAACAATCGACCACAGATAACGACCACGATCAACAAGCTAAAGGCCCCCTAATAGAAATTATTAAATTTATTGTTAAATTATAATTTGGATTAATTTTTAGAATGAATCATTTTCTTTTAGATTAATAGTTCACAATATTATTCTAAATAAAAGATTATTTTTATTTAAATTATAATTTTAATATTAATTAATAGAAGTTATTTAAGTCCAAATTTAATTAATTATTATAAGTTATTTCTATTAGGAGCTTTTGGCGTGCTGAATCGTTTGGTACTTTGGTTTCTTAAATTTTTTTTTTTTCGGGATTCTAATTTGATTAAAATGAGATGTAGTAATATTTTGTGAATTTTGCAAAAGTATGTAATTTTTTACCTTATTAATTAACACAAATATAAAAATAAATTTTAAGATCATTTTAAATTATACAGAAATATTTATTTTTTATCATATACAAAAATAAACTTATATCCACTTAAATATTATTTGCATATTCAAAATAAATAAGAGATCAATTTATACAAAAGAATTGAGTTTGTATCATCTTGCTCCATGTAATCATGCGATTTTCATAACAGTTTGTAGATTCAAAAAATTTTCAGTATTCAGTAAAAAACATCATTTTATCTCATGTAGGCTTTTTAAGAATTTTAAGATTTCTTATACATAAAATTCTAAATAATTATAATTTATTTTCTCTTATTCTTCAATTTTTCTTTAGTTCAATGGTTTAAACTTTATTTTGATTTTTATTAAGATCATCATAAGAAACTTCAATTTATTCTTCGTATTTTCATATCTACTTCGGGCAATGAATAATTATAACCTCTCCATGTCTTCCAGTTTATTCCATCAGCATATGTATTATGGTAGCCATTTAAATAAAGCCCATTTAAATTAGCGCCATGGCAATTGCTGTACCACCAACCTCCTTTAAATGATTCGGCACAATTATTATGCCAAACATCATTGTCTCTATCTTTCGTGGTAAACTTCATTTCGTTCAAATTACTGAAAGAATCACCTAATATATATATAAGAAATCATTAATTTTTAAAATTAATTTATTAAAAAAATCGATGTGTAAGAAATGGCATTGCATGTATAAATACAGTACGGGATATTTCTAAATCCTATGTAGAAACTTTAAAGTGTAATATTGATATATGAAGTTAATCTTATTCGAAAAATTCAGACATTTTCATTCAGAAAGTTACTTTAGAGAAAATCGTATCCAGAGAACTATGACATCACCATAGTTTTAGATCAGGGGTGGGAAACCTTTTTTTTGTAGGGGGCCGTATAGAAAAATTTATGGTGGGCCACGAGCCAAAACAAAAACAATGGATAATAATAGTATTTATTTAAAAAAGAGAAGGTACAGATATGTAAGTATACATAGCGTTGGTATTAGGTATAATAAAATAATGTAACCCGTGAGCCGGAGGTTGCCCACTCCTATTTTAGATGATTATCAAGTAAAATTTTTAAACTTCTAGTTTGATTCTGGACGATGACAAGTTTTTATTTCAGATGTTTAATCTTGATTATAGTTCAAGCATCAATTAATAGATGGCGACACATATTAATCTAAATTCTATTAAACTATTATAGTTAATCTAGCGACAACGATGGATTTAAGTTATTGTCATTCCTAGGTAATACCCATTCCAGTCATTGTCATTCCTGTATATTATATTGAAATTCTATTTAACTATTATAGTTAATCTAGCGGCAACGATGGATTTGTTATTGTCATTCCTAGGTAATACCCATTCCAGTCATTGTCATTCCTGTATATTATATTGCATTTATAAGTTTTCGATCATCATACTGCAAAAAATTATGAACAAAGATTTAGCATCTTTCTATCTTTGGCAGTTCATTAATTAATGATATTTATAAATGTTGATGTAAAAAAAAAAAAAAATACTTATTTACTCTCTAATAGATACTCCTCATAATTAAAATTCTGTAACCTGTAACAAATTAAATATTGAAAAAATTGAAAAAAGTTATAGAATAGTTAAATGACCTGGTCACATAAATTCTATTTCAATACCAAAAGAGGGAATATTTTAAAATTTGTGTTTTGCTTAAAAAATATTATTTTAATAACATTTGTAAAAAATTAAAAATATATAATACTGACAATTAAAGTATGCTTAATTTATAAACTATAATTACTGTAAATAAAAAATATATCAATAAGTTTAATTTTATCTTTTATAATCAATTATTTAAACGAAATTTTTAAGTCACATTCAATAAATGTAAATAAATTATTATCTTCTTAATAATTAATTTAATTTAATTATTATTCATATTATTAAAATTATATCATAATTTTTTGTGTGTCATTACCTGCATTTCCATCAAAACCTGAAACGTGTAATTTATATTTTTGTTTTTCATTTTCGATCCAGAATTGTTTGTAAACAGCATAACGTTTATTTCCTTCTTTATCTTCCATATCAATTCGAAGAGAATAGTTGCCTTGATTCGTTAGAGCGTATATTTTTTCGTTGCCTGCGTATTTCAGATTACATTTATTAATTATCAGATTAATATAAAATTTAATTATACTACGCATTCTTAATTAATTTTTATAAAGTAAGATAAATGAATTCATCTTACTTAGATTACTCACCTAACCAAAAATCTTCATCTAATTTTCCAAATCCCAAGGAATAATCTACCCAACCTTTGTAGAAATAATCTTTAGGTCGGTTATAGTTTCCTCTTCTCTGAAATGTCTAAAATATACATAAAATCCATAAAATAAATAAATGTTTACTTTTAATTAGAGATATAAATAAAATATTTATTATATATTACCGTCCATCCTCCTCCTTCTGTTTCCATATCACAGTAAACAAGAAAACTTCCACTGGTTTCCCAATTCAGAGGCCAAACTCTATAAATTCCAGATTTGTTATTTCCATTATTTTGAATTTCTTTACAATCCATTTGACCTGGAGTTGGAACTTTGTTTGTCGATATAATATTTATAGCTGCATATAGATTTATATGAGTTTGATATTATTAAAATAAAAAAAGAAATTAATATGCTTAACTACAAAGAACTGTAATGTTACCTTCATGAAGAATATTATCGATTAATTTCAAGTTAGAAATTACTTGTGGAACATTTTGAGAATTTGCATTCTTCGAATATATCGATGAAATAATTACTAAGAAGAAATATATTGTTGATTGCATCTTGCTAGAATAAATTGTGTTCAGTTTAATAATATATAACACGTTCTTTATATAGTCGAACAACAAAACGAAACTTTTTGTTCATACTGTATTTTGATAGGTTGTCGAGTTTATAGATCTTCTAAGAATCTGTTATGTCCTTTGATGACATACTAGAATTAAATAAATTTTAATATATTATTAGCATATCCTTCACTAGAATATTAAACGGAAATACGGCATTTACATAATTAATTTACAATAAAAACTTTAGATATCCTGTTGTAAAATTTTGATGAACTTTAAACCGGTATTTATTGGTTTAATTTCCTGGTATAAATTGTTACCTCTGCTTCATCTGCAAGATCTAACAACAACAACTTTATTATTCTGCAGATGACATTTTTTATATATAAAAAATATATAAAAATAGCAAAGAATAAAGCTTTCATAAATCAGTCTATTTTTTTTATCTAGTTTGTCTCATTAAGTTCTAAAAACACGAAAATTCAACAGTGTAGTTTGGAATTTTAAAGAAAAACAATCGCATTAATATGAATAACTTCTTCATCCGGCTCATGTTTTGATTGAAAATATTTCTGCCAATAACAACTCCCATTATTATATAGCATGCCAAATTTGTTAAAATCAAGCCAATAATAAAACATGAAGGAATATGAACGTATATACATACTTATAGGCATTTGATTCTAATCTTATCAAGTGACTTCAAATAGTCTCATTCATATACAATATATGAAATATGCTTAGAATAGTTAGTCTATAGAAATTTTTTTTAGGATAATGAAAATAGTCACTGTTTTGACTCGAAATTATTCACGATTACCGTGCTTTCTATGGGCTATGTGGAAGTATAAAATTCACGTTGTGATGTTAGCGTATTATTATAACAATGAAATTACACTAGCAGAAATTTTTTCGATATATAATCGTCCGGAACCCGACAGCTCTTACCAATTTATAGTACTGAATATAAATATTGTATTGAATTTCCACTTTAATATTCTGATGAAATATATACAGACTTTAGAAAGTACAACACTTTATTTGAGTTTAAGTACATCAGAAAATATTTTAGACCATATTTAGAATAGATATAAACAAACTTGATAGTTTATCAATTTCACTATACATAAAAAGTTTCATTTTGTAGTTAGACTATATAAAGAAGTTGTTATACCCATTAAAGTATAATTATTTCATTCAATCAAGATGAAGTTAACAGTATGCTTTCTCGTATCAGCTATTTTATCGATATATTCGAAAAATGCATATTCTCAGTGTATCGTAAAACAGGCTATTTCTAATTTGCAATTTATTGAAACTTTTCTTCAATTAGGTAACGTAACAAAATTATATATTTTGAAAATTTAATAGTGTTTAATATTATAAAAATCTATAAACAGCTATAGATGCTATATCGTCTGACAAGATTCGAGCTCTAAGCCCAATGGATTGTAAAGAAATTCAGAATAACGGAAATAACAAATCTGGTATTTATAGAATTTGGCCTTTAAATTGGGAAATCAGTGGAAGTTTCCTTGTTTACTGTGATATGGAAACTGACGGAGGAGGATGGACGGTAATATTAAAATATTTTATTACATAACAAACTGAAATGAGTATTTATTCATTTTATAAATTTTATACACACTTTTAGATAATTCAGAGAAGAGGGGACTTACTAAAATGAGCATTTATTCATTTTATAAATTTTATACACACTTTTAGATAATTCAGAGAAGAGGGGACTTTAAACGACCTAATGATTATTTCTATCAAGGTTGGGAAAATTATTCTATGGGATTTGGTAAATTAAATGAAGATTTTTGGTTAGGTAAGCAATCGAAAATCTGAGATATATATCTTATTTTGATATATAATAATTATTTAATAATATACGTGACAATTAGTTTATTAATCTCTTGGCTAAAATATGCAGGTAACGAAAAAATATATGCTTTAACGAATCAAGGCAACTATTCCCTTCGAATTGATATGAAAGATAAGGAAGGAAATAAGCGTTATGCAGTTTACAAAGAATTCTGGATAGAAAATGAAAAACATAAATATGAACTGCACGTTTCCGGATTTAGTGGAAATACAGGTAATGATAGAATAAGTTATAATTTATTTTTGATAATAAAAATTAGTTTTACTATCAAAATTAGTAAAAAAAATTAGTTAAATTTTACTAATCAAGAATCTTTTTTAATGCATTTAATTGAAACGTATTGTAGAACTTACAAGGGGAGGTTCAGACATTCGGGTCACCGATTTTTTTGAAATTTTGCACACCTGTAGTAGTCCCCTAGGACAATATAATGTGTGAGTAATAAAGTGCACTACTCCAGGATTGTCGAGAAAATCGCACGAGAAGTTTCGTATTGAGTTCATATAATCTAAAATTTAATTATATTTCGAATGTGTCAGTAGCGCAGTGGTTGGAGATTTGCTTTTTTAATTGCGTGATCGCTGGTTCAATTCTTAGCTTTGATAATTTTTTTTATTTTTATTTATTTATTTTATTATTATTATTTTTCTCTTACATTGTTTTATATAAATTCAGTTATTTATATTTTTTTATTTGTTTTAAATATTTTATATATGTTTATATCAACGATGGTTTCTATATATTTTTTGTCAATAGATGACGCCACTTTCTATTCTATAAGAATATTAACTTGTAATAATTAACTATTAATGTTAATTTATAATTATTGATAATAGCATATTTATTGGAAAATATTCCTCAATTTTGATATTTTTCCCATCTTTCTTTAATAATTTACGAGAACCTCTTCTATGGAGAGTGCACAGACTCCAAGTGGGATGATTTTTAGGTAGATTCACTAATTTTATTTTTGTTTCTAATTAAATGAAATCATACATCTTCGGCTTCTTAACTGGCCTATATCGTTCGTTAATTGTGAATCGACTTCAACCTCGTGGAACTGATTTTGATAAACATTGTTTGGTTTTTATTACATTCAATAATTGTTAACGACTTTATCGACGAAAGTCATTCGGAATAGTTTTTATTTGTTAGAAATGCCGAGAGAAGTAATTTTCAAATGCACCGCACTCATTTTGCAGTCAGAAAGTTAGTATTTTTACAAAATAGAATGTGGCACCATCTATTGACAAAAAATATATAGAAATCATCGTTGATATAAACATATATAAAATATTTAAAACAAAAAAAATATATAAATAACTGTATTTATATAAAACAATGTAAAAGAAAAATAATAATAATAAAATAAATAAATAAAAAATATCAAAGCTAAGAATTGAACCAGCGATCACGCAATTAAAAAAGCAAATCTCCAACCACTGCGCTACTGACATACAAAATATAATTAAATTTAGATTATATGAACTCACTACGAAACTTCTCGTGCGATTTTCTCGACAATCATGGAATAGTGCACTTTATTACTCTCACATTATATTGTCCTAGGGGACTACTACAGGTGTGCAAAATTTCAAATCGGTGACCCAATGTCTGAACCTCCCTTGTAAGACTTATGAAAATTGAAATACATTGTTATTAATCTTTTATAAATCATCGTTAGAATTAAAATTACATTTTCTATATTAAGTACTAGTCCCAATATTTAGCAGAATTTAGCAGTTAATTTTCTCATTATTTATGTATAATAAAATGAAATCCATTTATATTTACCATTTTAACGCTCGTTAAGAATAGAAAAAATGGACTTCCAAAAAGAATCAAAATTGCCTACTTTCCAAATCTGTCCTTTATTTTTGAATTAAAATATTAATATGTCATAAAAATCATATTCAATGGAATAAACTGTATATTGGAATGTTATAAAAATCTATTAAATAATTTGATATTTCAATACTGTATTAATATATAGTAGTTATGTAGTTATTATCATGATATACTAGCTGACATAACATGCTGTTTGGTTAATATTTAAATGGAATTAATTTATACATTAATATAAATAATAACCTAATTATACTATATTACGTTCTATAAATCTGTAAGAGAAACGGCGGGTAATTCATACATTATTTAAATTTTCATTTTTTATAGTAGATAATTATTATAGGTAAGCCAAATGTTATTCTTGCATTACTTAACAATTAGTATCAGCTGTTGTCAATAGTAAAAATAAAAACCCGGTTGAACCCATCTTTCACCTGACAGCTGATCCCCCACCAAGCGTTTGGGCAGCCCTAAGTGAGCATAAAAATGCCTCGACGCTTAGTATTCATCAGATGGAAAGCAGCATTAAACTACATAATGGATAGGTATATCCTGTTCCTCTTTCCTTTACACTCGATGCATGCCTCATTGTTGTTGGGCACTTTCGTCCTCTTACATTAAAGCTACGTTTAGACAGTGTTACTTTTCATGCAACAAGATGTATGCAACTAGGCGCGCGAGAAGGCATGCAAAGACTCATGCCTCAAAATCTGTTGCAATACTAGGTGCAAGAAGGCGCATGTGTTCCCCATCCGAGTTGGGTTACATATGCAACTAGTCAATCAACATCGTGTTGTTTTGATTATTTTGAACCTTTCTTTGCAAATTTTTCTTTGCTTTATGGATTGGGGTGTGAAGAAAACGCTTCAGTATATTGAAGTTAAATTTATCGTCGTCAAACCATTCTAGTAAAACTTTTGAAAAGACTGGGACTATCTATTCTGACTTGGTTCAAAATACTGATGTTATTAGCACTTTGATTGAAATATTTGCGAGTCAAACATTTTCTTTTTCTTCTTTTCCTTCCGTCATTTGAAATAATATCAGTAGCTGCCGCTTTAGCGGCAGCGTAAAACTCTTTTCTTGTCGGCATTGTCTTCAATATGTTTTCTATGTGTGAACACATAGAAGACATATTGCAGACAATGCCTCATGCAACTGTTGCGCATTGAGGCATGCGTCATTCTATATACAACATTGTATACAGAGAAGCATCGTCTAAACGTAGCTTAACTTACTACTACACCAACGAAGCTGAGCTCCGCCTTCCTCTTATTGTGGAGATTAAAAACATCCGTCCCCATTAGATAGTGGGCGGCCTGTGGTAATCAGATGGAAAATGGAGTACAGACTCAGGCTCATATTGCACTCTACACATACCCCGAAGGGCAATAGCCCTGCTCCAACAAAGAAGGTATACATGTGAGGACGATTGCGAAATATTAGTCGATATTTTAATCATAATCTGATTTCTGACTGCGGATATGTCTAGCATTCCTAAGTCCACAAACGAAGGGCATATAGAACGAATTTGCACAACCGAAGCTGAGTTCGCTACATCAATTCTCCGTGCAGGATGTTGCAAAACAATCAGAAAAGTCGAGAAATGCAACGAAACTACCACTATTGCATCATCCTAAAGGGTTCAAAGACGAAAAAGGTAAACACTGCCGAGTTTTCATAACTATGGATTCTCCTGCAAAGAAGAGAATCCCGAGAAGATAGGCACTGCCGTAGTGTGATCACGCTCATAGTCAGCCGAAAGAGACTCGAACTTGAACACGCTCCTTATCTAATATCCAAGTTAAAACTTTTTCTTACTTTTTTGTCAACAGATGACACCACTTTTCAATCAATAGTGATTACCAAGTGATGGACTATAACAATCCCGTTATACAGACTGCTCACCCTACGGAGGGATCATTAGAATTATAGAGGACAGGACTGACGGATGTACCCTGATCCCATGAGAGAAATTTCTAAGAAGTGGGACACGAAATCGATTCCGGTCTAGAGTGGAAATCCAAAGTATTTTCACTCGGCCAATCTGGCCGGCTTTTTTACTAAGACTTCAGACTTCACTCAAAACTTTCACAGGGGAAAAGGCGAAAAGCATTCAAAATGCATACTTTCCCATGTATGCAGGAGTTGGGAGATTTGTTCTTATCCAATTTAGCTACGTTTGCCCAAGAGATAATCGTTTGCAGATTGCTGTGGGATAGTATCGGCCGACGCCATTGTTCGGCTGAGGTCGGACACATTATCCGAGCTCGAGACATTGCTCAGGTCATACTGCTCCAAGTAATTGTTTATTACATCTTCCTTGGGGAAGCATAAATCTCCCACATAATCATAAACAGAACAGAGTCTCCATCTTCCTGAAACTGATCACTTCTTGAATTGGCACCGTTATCTGTTTATTTTTAGGGGCCCCAAAGCCTTGCTAATCCTAGTGCCCCTAAAAATGCAAATCCGGCTCTGCTCCCGAAGGAAATGTAACACAGACTATAGAGAGTTGTACAAGAATGTAAAGATGTACAAGAAAAAGGCTGTACAAAAAGAAAGCCTAAAATTGTATTTTAATATTACTATTTACATCTTAATTTTTATGTTTATTACAAAATATTTATGAAAAAAGGAAGTGCAACGGAATAACAATTGTTTAAATATTTTAATGATTAAATTAATATATGGGAGAATTCTGTTATTTAAAGGTAAAAAAAAATTTTTTAAGTTGAAATAAATTAATACTTTTTCCTGTTCTTTAAGAAAATTTATGTAAATTGTTTTTGCAGTTAACGATTGGTTGTAACTGAAGAAGGCTGATAAACAGAAAGATAACTCAAAAATACAAATTAACCTATTTTTAAAATTTGAATATTATTATTAACCATTAAAAAATTAAATTACTATTTTAATATTAAAACCAAACAAAACCATAAATCTATTATATTCCTTATCAGATATTTTTATTGTTTTTCTACTAAAATTTCATCTATTTTGAACAATAAATTCACAGTAATATGAAAATTAATCCTAACTTTATTCGATAATAAGATACAGTATATTGTTTCTTGATCACTAGCCGATTTCTAATTATTCTTACATGATTTTTCTATTCTTATTAATTAACAATCAATAACACATTATTTCGTTATATTAATCATTGTTGAGCATTACAATTTTTCAGTAATTTTTAATTAATTAATTTTTTTAATTAAATT
>AYEL01058424.1:0-17855 GCA_000484575.1 Olivierus martensii
TTGTATTTTTTTTAATGTTCTTGTTCATTTAATGAATTTGACTGTTTCTATATTAAATTTTCCCGTATTCTATCAATAGCATAATCTTTAACAATTTTTTTTTTTTTCAAATTGGAATTTTGTTTATCAGATCTTTTGCTTAATTTAGCTGAATCAAGTGATTTTGATCAAATGTCAAAAGCTATAATCCGATATTGCAATTTTTTTATTGCTTTCCAGAAATATATGTATATTTAAACTACAAAAATATGGTAAATTAATTAATAATATTGCCGGTATGTCTATATTCGATGAAGATTTTTGATAGCTTTAAATTAATTCTTAAAATTAATTGAATTATTTTTATTCTAGGCGATTCATTCAGTGGAATGAACGGAATGAAGTTTTCCACAAAAGATAACGATAATGACTTGAAGCCAGCACATAATTGTGCCCAAACATATAAAGGTGGTTGGTGGTACACTGGATGCCATAGTTCTAATTTAAATGGTCTTTACTTAAATGGCTATCATACTTCATATGCAGATGGAATAAACTGGAACACATGGAAAGGTTATAATTATTCATTGCCGGAAGTAGATATGAAAGTACGAAGAATAAACTGAAATTTCCTGTGATAATTTAATAATAAATCAAAGTAAAATTTATGGCGCTGAATTAAAGAAAAAGTGAAGAATAATTGCTAATAATTTTATGTATAAACTCCATTAAAAAATGCTTGGTATAGATATATGAGATGTTTTTATAAATGCCGAAAATTTTGAGAACTCACGAACAATTATGCCAATTGCAAGACTGTGAACCCAGGCATTTTTCTTTAATTTCGCGATTTAAACTAGCTCATAGTTGGTTCTACACAAATTGTTTTGTTACTCATTTTGTATACGCAAATAAATATTTAAATGATATAAAATTTTTATTGTATAGGTTAAAAATAAATATTTTCTAAGTGATTTAAAATTGCTATGAAATTTATTTTTTCTGATATACATTCTTCAATTTCAGGGAAATTTGAAGTCTGTTGAAAATTAAATGAATAAAATAAGTTATAAAAATTTCTTATAAAATAATATATATGTTAAAATAATTGGATATAATTTCATATTTTCTTATTAAACATATGCCATTATCTATTATAGCATAATTATGTGCTGATAAAATATTTAAGTTATTTGTTAGTATTCATGAAACCTCTATTAAAAAAAATTTGCAATTTGAATATGCATAAATGATGAATATTCAAATAATATATTTCTCTTCTATAGTATATAAAGATATCTTAATACAGTACAGTATACAGTAGTGCTCTAAAACAATTGCGTTACAATTTTTCATAACAGCTTATTTGATTATGATGTCATGTATAGTATATATAATATATATTATATAATACTTTATATAATATAGTATTAAAATCATGAAAAATATATGAAATTATGAGTAGGGAAGTAAACTCAACTGTTACTAAAGTGTGTAAATATAAAATTTCAGTGAATTTGTTTTACATGTCACTTACAATATTTTAATAAAATTATCTGTTTTATTGCCCACTAGTTATTCCATTTAACATTACTTACCATCTATATTTGCCATGATCTTTTATAAACATCATCAAAGAATATAAATCCCATGGTTTTTTTCTGAATGCACTAGTCCACTTCTGCTAAGTTTCTCTTCAGATTTTGTCTTTCTAGTGAAACTATCTTGAAGCGATTTCCATCTAGTAGATCAATATACATCTACAATAAAAGTTATATTTACACAGACAATTTAAGACAATACATGAAAAAGAATAGTGTTTACAAATTTAATAAGCATACCTGTTCTTCTGCAAATTTCTCCTATTTCTCACCAAGCATTTTCCTTTAATACATTGGGTGTGAGGGAAAGTTCAGTCATTTCTGATCACATGCATTTCTATGTGTTATCAGTCCTTAGTAAGAATTCTGACTTGACTAAAACAGGTTTGAGCAGGTACATTAGCATATGGTAGATGATTTATGGACATTTTTTCGAATATTATTCAGTTTCCTTAAACTTTTAGAACCGTTAACATGAGTGAAGAAAAAGTCCACTTAAAACATTGTATATTATATGAGTTCCAAAAAGGAAATAATGTGATGGAGGCATCAAAAAACTTGTGTGAAGTGTTTGGAGAGACTGTAGTAACAGCTTGGATGTGCCAAAGATGGTTTACAAAATTTTGTTCGAGTGACTTTTCTTTGAAAGATGAATCCAGATCAGGAAGGCCATCAGATGTCAATGACGAAGTGCTCCTCAGTATGATCAGGACAAATCCCACATTAACTTCCATAGATGTAGTCTTCAAGCTTGGAGTTCATTAGACAACTGCTTTGGATCACATTAAAAGGCTTGGTTTTGTGTCAAAACTCTCTGTTTGGATGCCACACGAATTAAGCGAGAAAAATTTAATAGATAGAATTTCCATATGTCTTTCAAATCTTGCTCATTACAAAAGGGAGCCGTTTTTGGACTGCTTGGTGATTGGAGATGAAAAGTGGATAGTTTACAAAAACGTGGTAAGAGAAAGATCCTCTGTTTACAGTAGGAATTGCAATACTGGTAAATTTCGAATTTTAGCCTCAAATTGTTATCTGTAATTCTACATTGTTTTACCGGTAATTCGATAAATTTTGAACATAGCTATAATACACTTTTTTGTACTTATTTCCTGGACCACAGTCTATCAATGTAAATCACCAATTATGTTTAGCCTATGGAACCTATTTGGTTGTGATCAAAGTTCTGTATAACAGAAATGATATGGTAGTAAATGAAACTGAAGGCAAAGAACCAGAATCTGTTGAATCAGCTGAAGATGATTTTGAGTATTCTGACAACTCTGATGAAGAATACGACGGACATACTGAATATAATGGCGGGATTTTAGAAGTAATATAGGTAAACATTTGATGAATTTATATTTAATTCATTCAGTAGGTATAATGTTATTTTTCCTAATGATGGCAACTTTTTGGATGCAATATTTCATAGTCACGGTTTAAATAATTCCGAGTAATTTACTGGTAAACTGGTTTTGTTTGAAAATTTTACCAAATTACCAGTAATAGAAAAAATCAGTAAATTTGCAATCCCCAGTTTACAGTGAAGAAACTCTGTCATCTACTTCAAAAGCAGGTGTGCACCGAAAGAAGATTATGCTGTGTTGTTGGTGGGACTGCAAAGGTGTAGTACACTATGAGTTGCTGAAAGAAAATGAAACGGTTAATGCTGATCATTATTGTATGCAACTTGATGTTTTGAAGAGAGAAATTTAATGTAAGCGTCCATCTTTGGCCAACAGAAAGGGTATAATGTTTCATCATGACAATGCTGGACTGCATGTGGCAAGAAAAATTGCACAAAAACTTGCAGAGTTTGGTTGGGAAATTTTATCCCATTCCCATATTCTTCTGATATTGTACCATCAAACTACCATCTATTCAGATTGCTGCAAAACTTTCTTGATGGAAATGAGTACACAAATTTTGAGGGTGTCCAAATGGCAGTGGAAGACTATCTTGCCTCCAAAAGTGAGGACTTCTCCAGGGGATTGGATAAGCTTCCAGAATACTGGCAAACAGTTTTAACTAACGAAGGAAATTATATTTTGGATTAAATTTTAAATAAAAAGTGAAAAAGTAATCTTGTTTTCTTAAAAAAAATGACAGAACTTTCCCTTACACCCAATAGTATCTCTATAGCCATTATGGGATTTATCATATAAAAAAGGACGATCTTTTACACACTGAATGAGAACTTCATCTATTTCTTCTTTCACCATTTTTAATTCTAAATTAGCAGTGCACTTGTCTAAAACACTTAACACATATATACAGTATATTGCATATTAAATGCAATCTATAAAATATTTGTTTTAACTCTTTTTTTATATTTAATTATATTTTGTGTCTCTCTGATCATAATATTTAAATTTTTTTGTTATAAATTATTATTAATCCAGGCATATTGGGCTGTTTACATTATTTGACGAAGGGGAAGCAGTGACAATCTGTCCCCTTTGTTTGAAAATGCTATTATTATTAAATTTTAACTATTTTTTTGAAAAATTAATGACTTAGGATGACGAAATACAGAGAAATAATTCACCATCCGCCATTTTTAAAAGGCCTCTGAAATTAATCTTGAGTAAAAAACGTATAAAAACGATAATTTATCAAAAATCAGGACTAATCTTGAGTAAAAAACTATAAAAAACGATAATATCAAAAATCAGTATATTGAGTAAAAAACTATAAAAACCGATAATTTATCAAAAATCAGTGCTATAAGTAAAAAAACCTGTAAAAAGCGATAATTTATCAAAAATCAGTGCTAAATCTGTATAAAAATGATAATTTATCAAAAATCAATGCTAAATCTGGCATACAGATGGCAGGAAATAATTTATCAAAAATCAGTGCTAAATCTGGCATACAGATGGCACGATGATAGCATATACAAATTACAGCAATATTTATTAAAATAAAAAAATTTTCAATGACATTGATAGCTATATATACAAATTACAGCAATATTTATTAAAATAACCAAATTTTCAACAGAGTCGACAGTCTCATACATATTAACACTTCTTATAAAATAAAAAGTATTTATCACACATTATTTTAAGAAAAAACGAAAAAAAATGTTGGCTTTATAATGTATAAAAAAATATTTATTTGTGCTTTTAACTGGAAATTATTTGAAATATTCAATTATCTTATTAAACTTTATTATTTGAATTATTTTAAAATAAGGACTTTTGAGGACTATGTTATCGAAAATGCTTTGATTATTGAAAGTTTATTTTTACAATCTTTTGAATATTGTCTGCCTGTTTAGTGCTGTTTATATTAATGTTATTGATACTTAATTTATAGTGTTTTTATTCATATAATTGCCAAAATTTATTATATAAAACTGAAAGGTTTGCAGTAATCACATCTGATATAATCTTTATTCTTTATAAATTAATTTATTAATCTGTGATTATATTAGAGGTGATTACTGCAAACCTTTCAGTTTTATATACAGTAATGAAATTAAAATATATGTAAGTTATAGTAAATCATTTGATTTAACGTCAAAAGTTTTACTGAATAAACTTTTGAAGTAATATCTCTTGTAGTTGAAACTGACTATAGATTTTGTAAATTTAAGAAAAGGAATGTTAGAATTACAGTGATTAGATGATATTTAAAAATCTATATAACTTATAAATATAGATTTTATGTGTATGTAGAAGTATACTGTTTTATTCATTCCTTCTGTAGTGATAAATTATTTCTTTTAATTAATCTTGCAGCATTAAGTCTAATTTTAAAATTTTTTTCATGCTGATTTCAAAAATACATTTTGCACATAGACTTAAAAGTTTAGAGAACTGTTGCATATTAACAACTATATGCAAAATTCACTGAAGAAAATTTTGCTTAGCCATTTTAAAATAGCATTTTATATATTGATAAACTAGTTCATCAGAAATATTTTATTAAATAAAATACTTATTTACTAATGCAATTGATGTTGATTTTAGTTATTAACTTTTGAACTTATTGACAATATATATATCTCTATCTACAGTGCTGAAAAATGTACATTTACAGATATTTAATTTTTAACTTTTAATTTGATTATTCCTAGCATTATTTGCATTTAGGGGAACTGATTTAATTATAAAAGTAGCATATCCTATATCCTATATTTTCAATTGCTGTTTAGATAATAAAATTAGAAAGTTATAATAAGCTGTAAAGCTTATTATAACTTTAAAATAAGTGTTTACAGTATATGAAAATTAGTATTTAATGTATCTATCATCAGAGTGTTAAAATAACATTGTATTATATTACAAAAGAATGAATTTGTGGAGTTTTTATTCATAAAATGACAAATTTATTATTTTTGTTTATAATCTTATCAATATAAGTGTTTTTTGTATTTTCTAATTTTTTATGAAACACAGAATGGATGAGAATTAGTCTAAGTTCAAACATACAATAATCTAAATCAAAACACAACTTTCGTATTTTCTCAAACAATAAATATTATTAATAAACATGAGTCACAGAGAATTAACCTTTATAGCTTATACTTTCGTTGCTAGTTAGTATTATTTAGTTTATTTGATAGTTTAAAATTATTATAATTTTCATAATAAATCAGTTTACTTTCCTTTATTTATAAGATTTCTCCAAATATAATAAGAAACCTTCAAACATACTGTACAATAATCTAAATCAAAACACAAATTTCGTATTTTCTCAAACAATAAATATTATTAATAAACATGAGTCACAGAGAATTAACCTTGAAGACTGAATGAAAGTAAACTCAACAACAATATAAATGTTAAAATTAAAATATATATAAAAAAGGAAATTTTGTACTAACCTTTAAATGCTGGAGATATGTACCACATATCTATAATCCCTGTTCCCATATACTGTCCCAATGCCATTTGCAAGTACATGAAAGGTATTCCAAAAATAAACGATAGGATAATATATTGGAATATGAAAGTTACTGCAAAAAAATAATGCTATTTATACTATGCGATAAATGTATATAACCTAGTTATCTATTTAAACTTCATTAATAAGCAGTTAGACTACATAGTAATTCTTGTTGCGAAAAAGTCACTCAATCAAACTTTTTTTTATTGAAATATATTTTTTTTTTCAACTACTCTATATCATCAGAAGAATAACAATGATTAATGCGATAATATCGATATTTACAGCCAAGTCTAAAACGAAACTATCAATTCGAATGATAGCCTAAAACACGAACACATTTTGTCTGTAACATATAGCGTGATAACGTTATCATTACGATAAAGTTCAAAATCGATTCTGATAAAAATTCAGACACCTTCAAGATTATCAAAGCAAAATATTTTATTTTTTATTAAGCAAATGTTAGCATTTATTAAGTATATAGGAAAATTATGTAATAATAAAACATGGACTAATTCAGATAAATCATAAAATATAGCAGTATTAAATTCAAATTTTTTAGAATAATTTGTATTTAAATTGCCATATAGGTTAAAAAGTCGTCTAAAATAAAAATTTCGTAAATTTATGCAAGTTTATTTTTGACATTCTAACTACATCTGTATGAATCAATTAAAATAGCGTTTAATGAGAATTTCATGCAAATTTATATAGTATTGTATAATTCTTGTATACATCCTGCATTTTAAAATAATGCAATTCAAGAGATTGATGATAACCATATATATGGGTATAAAGTTTAATAAATTTAATTACCGCATTAATTATTGTAATTAGCGTCGAAAGTTTTCTATATATTACAGTAATGTCTATCAAATAACCTTCAAGTAAAACTAACTAGTCGAGTAAGTCTGCGTTTGCATGTTTTCGCTATACGAAGGTCAAATTTTGAAAATTATGTCTTAAAATATCTTACACTCGGTTGTTTTGCACGTTCCACTTAACATTTAACAGAATTATACTGAAACGAGTGTTGTTATACCGCGAGTCAAAGAGTCGTCGTGATTTTAAAACTGTGTAAATTTATATTAATATAATAATACCTTTATAAATGTAGACTAAGATTGAAAACCTGTTAATGTTATACATTCCCACTGTACAACATAAACAGGCTAATAACGAGGACATCTGATGAGGCCACGTCCCAAGACGATGCCTCCTATTCTCAGTATTTGTTCTCGTCCTTTCGTCTGTAACGTTTTCGTTATTATTTCTAACATTGTTTTCAGTCACAGTTTCTGCTTCATTTCCGCTCTCTTCGTTAATTTGAAAAGTTTGTTGGGAATCTATAGTTGAAATTTCACTTTCGGTTCTCGATTCTGTAATCGTAGCAGTCAAATTTACAAATACTTCGTTTCCATCGATGGTAGGAAGATTTGTCGAATTCTCAGGGTTTCGATTTTCTGCCTCACTTGGATTTCCCATGTTTATGGATGATTTTCTATCTCAATGCAATCGTGACTTCATCTACGTCATGATAGATGTGGTTAATCTAAAAAAAAAAATAATGATTATTTAAGTTTAAATTGAGACGTTTCAATAACATTAGCATTAAAAAAATGATTTATTTATTTATACACACAAATTACAAGATTAAAATTAAAAATATAATATAAATAAATTTTATTAGCTGGTTGGATGTATTATTTTTTCAAATGGTCACAAAATTTGTTGATCCACCAGTGATCAATTAAAGAGTTCTTCTTGTATTAGCAAAGTTAATTTGGATAATTTTAAGAATAAATATAAAAAATATTATACTTAAAATATCTTCTCCAAAAGCAATTTATCAATCTATAGATAAAATTGATAGTAGCTTACAGTTGAAAATATAATTTTAGCAATGAGAAAAATAAATAAATAAATACTCTCTAAATCGATATTGATATTTTTAGAAGTCCATAATTAAAAACAGACTATTTTAATTTGTGAAGAATAATAAACTTAAATAATTTTTATTAATTATTATGATAAGGAAGTTATGTAGTCGAAAATCTTACTGTAAAAAGTTTTATAACATCATTAAAAGTTTGTATGATAGGTTATACACTATAACAAATTCAAGTTTCTTTTAGAAAATTACGAATTTTGCATATAAAAGAATAATCGCATTTAAAAATAGAATTTATAATTTATAAAATGTTAAAGATTAAATGCAATACTAATTTTTAATAATCTCAAGTAAAGGAAAAAATATTGAATTCGATTATTT
Source organism: Olivierus martensii (assembly GCA_000484575.1). NCBI lineage: Eukaryota > Metazoa > Arthropoda > Arachnida > Scorpiones > Buthidae > Olivierus > Olivierus martensii. The sequence goes on from AYEL01058424.1 coordinate 8,755, forward strand.
TGCATAGCATTTTTCGGATATTCTGTCTTAAACTTGTAATAATATGTGATCTAATAATAAGAAAGTAATATGGTTTAATAATAATAATATAAATTTTCAAATTATTATAGTTATTGAATCTCATAATTAGCACTTTCAGATATTATTTAAACTTTGATTATTTTGCATAGCATTTTCCGGATATTCTGTCTTAAACTTGTAATAATATGTGATTTAATAATAATAATATAACTTTTCAAATTATTATAGTTATTGAATCTCATAATTAGCACTTTCAGATATTATTTAAACTTTTCACTTCAATGTTATCTTTATGTATGGTGATTAATAAACTGCACTGTAAAATATAAAAATTTCTTGTTAAATTCAGGAGTACTGTATATATATTTTTTAGTTTGCAAGATTTCTAGCCGGATATATAAGGTAGAAGATTTATTATATAGTATTCTTTTATGGCTTAATGTAGGAGTACAGCGGCTGTCTACAATGTGGGCGGCTGAAAATTATGCAGTAGACACACTTCATTAGTCTCACTAAAGATTACTGAAAATAAATTAAGGAAATTTAAAATTTTCGTAATTTATTTTCAGTAATCTTATATTTTGCTATACTGTAATAATAATTGAAAAACTGTTCAAAATTTCGTTCCCCTATAAGAATTCTAAAAAATTTCTTTTTTAGAAACAGAAAGCTAGACTAAAATACAAAAATTAATTGTAAGAAGCAGATATTTGAACAGCACTTAATACAATTAGCTATAAATGCATTAAAAAATTGAACAGGTATAAAATTTCATCAATTAAAAACAAACATCGCAAATAATTAAAAAATCACTAATTATTATTAAATTTTTACAAGATAATTTCGAATTTAATGTCTTCTTAGTTTTATGTAGGAGGAAATTTAGAACATATTAAATTTCAATTAAATATGGCGGCTTTTCTATTGGAACCAAGATCGGATTACTGATATAACTTAAAAATAAGACATAATATTTTTCTGCAATATATGTTGTGTTTAAATTATTTACCTGGATTAATAGAATTCATCATTCAACGAACACTATTATCATTTTTAGCGGGTGAGAAAATTTTCGTTGCTTATTAATACTAATAAATTCTATGTATGGAAACTATAATGCAAGGTATATTAGTTGTAGCAAGGAGATAAAATTAAGAGCGGAACTTTTATCTATAAAATATTTAAAAAAAAAGTAGAATTTCGAGAAATTCTACTTTTTTTTTCCAAAATTCTACTTTTTGTATAAAAAAATTCTAGCTAATAATTTATCACAGTTAATTTTTTTATAAATCAAAACAGTAGTCTGTAGAATTTCGAGAAATTCTACTTTTTTTTTTTCCAAAATTCTACTTTTTGTATAAAAAATTCTAGCTAATAATTTATCACAGTTAATTTTTTTATAAATCAAAACAGTAGTCTACATGTTGAAGTATTTCATCTATAGATATTTAACATTTTCAGTTTTATTTATTTCTTTATCATCATTAATATTTCAATTAAAAATATCTGCTTATAAAAGCAGATCAAAATTATTATAAATTTGCAAAAATTCTATTTGCGCTTATCGCAATATAGTATATTCAGGACATAAAAAAATACAATTTTTACTTTATTTCCTAGTTTTATTAGAGCAAAATAGATTTAATTTGTTTTATTTGTTTATTTTTTTGTCCTAAAATAACATTTTTAGTGGGTTAGAAAGTTTTAAAACTTGTTAATTCAGTAAAATAATTGCAAAAATAGTAAATTATTATTATTGAATAAAATAATAATAGAAAATTTTTCCTGAATATGCCGTAAATTATATTCAGAATAAATTCTAAAGTATAATTTTACCGAAAAATATTCTTATAAATGAGATATTTAATTTTAATGATTCATTAATAGATAAGATTAATAAAAAAAACTTAAATATCTGAATGAATTTTGTTGAAATTTATTTTACATAAAAAAATTTTAAATTTCGATAGATAATTATCGTCAAAAATACTTTCGAATTTTAAATTTAATTGGTATTAAAACAATATTAGAATTATATTTGACATTCAGAATTTCTATTTTATATAATTATCCTACTATTTATTTCAATATTGTTATTTGTAAGTTTTAAAATTTTCAAGTGAAATTATATCTTCAAATGAATGTACAGTATATTCAGTCTATTGCTAGTTATATGCATTAAGGAAAATTAAAAGACTATAATTATAGAGGTTATTTTTAAATTTATGTTATATAATTCACTGCCAATCAATTAGGTAAGACATTAAATATAATATTAATGTCTATCAACATATAAATATATTTACATTGAAAAATTCTTTTCTTTTCCAAAAAACGATGCTCGTCAATTTCCCAGAAAAAGGGAAATTTGCTAATAACTGGATTAATGCTAATTATAAAAGAGAAAGTTTCCCTTTTATGATCATAATACATAGACTACAGTATTTTTATAACAATAGAATTTAAAATCATCGTATTTCTCTAGAATTTTAGTATACCTGTGGTTAAATACAAATACTGTATATACATATAAACTAAATTGAAACCATAAACAAAAATATTATTTAATTAAATCTGAAATATTCATTGACATTTTTAACCATAAATGCATATTTTAATGCTATATTATCTATAACTTACACAGTTTCTCAAACCAAACTACTACATTACGTGCAACTTATAACTCGATCAAGCTTTTAATAATCATATCACATTGCGTGATGTATTATAGCATTAAAAAAAGGCACATTATGTACAGTAACTTATTACTATTGCCATTTTGCGCTATAATCTACGTCTAAATTTTAAATAAATTTCCATCTTTTCTTTATATAATACTGTATATAAAAAAATAAAAATTGAGTTAATAATCACTGCATTAAACATTTATAGATTTGGCTGTAAAATTTTGTGTAGGGATTCAAACGCAAATTAACTCTAGAGAGGTAAAGTCAATATGGCTATTTAATTTTATTTTTTAAATATAATTTATTGTAAATATAATTTAAAAATTATAACTGTGTTAATAATGTTGACAGATTATTTTATTTAATTTCCCCAGATCAAAATCTTATTACCTGTTTATCACAGTAAAATTGTGAAATTGCAGATAACAGAAACTAGTCAATGCTGTTTAAATAGAAATTTATACAGTAATAGAATTTGAAGGTTTTCTTTAAAACATTTAAATAAACTGAGTTAGTTTGCTATTTTTCAAAATCGTCAAATTTAGGTCAAACTGTTTCTTCATTAAATACGATTAAACGTGGAATTTTAAATATTTTTGACAGATATAAATTTCAATATAATATGAATAATTAATACTGTATACTAAACACGTATAGCTAAATATATTTTAATATTTTATATATTAAAAAAATTCCTTGAGTTATGAGAAAATAATGCACGCAGACAGATTCGCATCGAGCTGTTATACAATAATGTTTATAGAAGTCGTCGTTGTCTTACATAACTTACGTTTGCCTGAAAGTTTATTCATAAAAATCAATAATCGACTTCGATTTCTAATATTTGGAAATAAAATAATAGTCCACTCTCGTGAAAAATGCAAAATAATCTTATTTTTAAAAATATAAAATGAGAAAGATTACGCAAGAGAATATAGCGTAATAGATTGAATTTTAAAATGTTTTAATGGAAAACTGAAATTTTTCTGGAACAAAATTCATTTGTTTGCAATTTGACTGATAAAAAAATCATTTATTATAATATTCGCACTAATTGGAAAATTAGAATTTTATTTCATAGATAAATAATAAAGGCGTTAATTCTGTAAAGCATAATTATTCATTAAAATGAAAAAATAAAAGAAAATTCATCCAGGAAAAATCAATGACAAGGTCGCCTACAGTTAGAAAATATAAATACGAAATAATAAAAATTAACAATAACTACCTGTCATAAATATATAAAGAAAAATAATTATTTAAGTTAATATAAATTGATATGTCGCTTACTGATGATATATCTGAAGACACATTTAGCCCTTGGTACTTAGTAGTTAGCTACGACATTGATAGATTTGCATAACAATATCAAACTAGTTTAACTTTTCTCCAGCTCAAAACTAACCTGTTTCATTTATATGCTGCTACATAGAAAAATAATTGATGTTAAATTTTATTGCATGCATATATAAATTCTAAATATTTCAATAAAGAATATTAATACATTAACCAGATGTAAGCTAATTATGAATTTAAATAATAAACAATCGTTTATTAACTTATTAGATAAGCTATTATTCAATTTTACAAGGGACAAAAAATAGTTCACTATATGTGGCATAAGATGTCTCTAGTACTCGAAAAGTCATTCATTGCGGCATAATGAGTCATCTAGTATTATATAGATGTCACCAAGATTCAGTTTTCGTCAAAATTTAATTATACAATTTCATACAATTGTTAAAATGGTAAAGATAAAATCAAAGTGTGCAATTTTAAAGAATTTTTACTAAAATTATTCATTACAACTATGAGTATTTGTTGTTCAAATATCTAAAATTTAGATTTCAGATTTTTAAATGGCAAGCACTTAAAAATTGCTTCACAGGCACCGCATTGCTGACCCCTGATTTAAATAAGCAGGTATTTTAAGATGTGGTGACAACAGGAAGTGAGATATTTCCTGTGGGGTATGCAAATATAATTGAAATGATATGATAAGCAATACTTATTTAAATGGAATATTTAGCAGTTGATCAGATTTGAAGTTCATTTGAAAAATATTAAAACCATCTGGTAACTATTTATTGAAATCTCTGAATTTGTTAATAGTTATTGCATACTGGATATAGAAATTGTATTTCTGAGATTATCTTTTTCCATATTGTGTGCAGAAATTTCTTTTTAATTCCATTGGTAGAATATTTATTTTTGTTTAAAAACATTATATCTGTCTTTGTTCAGTTTTTTGCATTTATATTTTTTTGTTTAATTTTTTATGATCATATAAATATATAACATTTTCTGATTATTCTAATTTTGTTAAAGATTGATTCTAATTATAAATTTCAAAGCATTTTGGATTATTTCATTATAAAGACAAATGCTAAATATCTTTACATCTGACAGAGGTAAACCAACTAGCATGCTATGATTACTGACATGTAAATTTGTTTCCTAAATAAAGGAGAAATATTAAAAATCACTCTATATTTACTAAATACAGGTTTCCTTCATTTTATGAACATTTGTTTTATGAATTTTTTGCATAATAAACTATACTAATTTGTATCTGTTTTTGATATATAAAGATAATTTTCACTTTTACAAAAATTAACTTCATCATCAATCAGTTAATCTACTATGATTTGTTTAAATAAATTATTGTACCTTGTTCAAAGTAATTTATAGTTTCTAATTCATAACTTAATAATTTTTTTTATATACAGCATCCTCAAAGTGTTTTAATAAAAATATTTTGTTATTCGGATTTTTTATTAATAATTTTATAATTTAAATAAATGACTGTTTTTATGATTTCCTTGCTTCTCTTCACTGACTGTATCAGATATAAACTTATAATGAGTATGATAAAAGCACAATTAGCAGCAGAGAAAACATCTTCTTCAAGATAATAATTTAATAAAGCAAGAATTTATACATAAATGAACAAACGTTTTCGGCTATTTAGAGCCATCTTCAGGTTCTTATTCGTTATTAACGTTCCGGAATCCTAAATCGTTCTGAGAACATTCTTTGTTCTATCATTTGAATTAATATAAGCCAGATGCATTACATATTTACCAATCTTAAATAAAACCGTAACTATGGTTACTTAATGTCGATATATACAGCATCTACTAATAAAGAAATATGCTTAAAATGTCAATTTTTCATCTTAACTGCATATTCCCATGCTTTTGATACTCCTACTGCTCTTTCGTTCAATAAATCTTCCTTATCTTGTCTCCTCATAATCTCTAACGTTTCCATCATATATTTATGTTCATTCTTCTCAAATTTCCTAATTATCCTAGCTTTATCCCAGAATGTTTTCGTATCGTTTTGGTAGGCTTTTACTGCTATCGCTATATTCAAGTTTCCATTCTTGATATCTCTTTTATGTTCTATCAGTCTTTGTTCTAGAGTTCTTGCTGTGACCCTTATGTATTTTGAATACTTACCGTTTTGCTCATTCTTCACCAGTATTTCATACACACCTCTTCTTTCTGATTCATCCAAAGGTTATTTATCATTTCTTAAACTAATGAATAATGGATATATATCAGATATATTTTCATATAAAATTTATTAATATATACCACTGGTTTATATAAAGATAAAATATCACTTGGCATATGGCAAATAAATGAGTATCCATAATTATTACATTTTTCAAAAACTATGATAAAGCTATTTAACTTCATAAAACAATGAATGCACATTATTCAAATGTATACAACCTCTAATATAATAAAATATTTTTCTCTTATATACAAACTTGAATTATAATACTGTTTTATCATTGTTGAAAAATATTAAATCTAACTTATATAATTCTTTAAATAAATTGAATTATTTTGAATCTGTTAGTTTAGTAAAAAAAATTATAATAATAAACTCCATAATTAATGTATTTTTAAGAGATAGGATTGATTATTTTTTATTTTTTAAGATTTTAATGTCCAGAAAATTAATTTATTTTTGTAAATGATTTATCAGGTTGAAAGATTTTAAGAATTATAACTAAATTTAAGGTTGGTATTTGAAGAGAATTTTATAATTTTTAAATAATAAATAAAGCCCTAATGATTGGTATATTTATTTCCACATTAAATTTAAATTCAAAAAATCAACTGTTACTTAGCAGCTTGGGAATTCAAATGATAAGAAACAATCTAAATAGATAATAACAATAATATGCTACTATATTATAGTATGAATAATTGCAAATACAGTCAATTCTCGTTATTTGCGGATTCCATATTCGCATATTCGATTCTTTGCAAAAATTTATTTGTAACCACAAAATCAATTTTCGTTGAGCTTTCGTGCTTATTTGCAGACTCCTGCTAAGCGGTGAAAATACTGTTACCGATGTAAACTCTCTCTCTCTCTCTCTAATAAAGTTGTTTGTTATCAAATGTAATCTCTGAATTGGTTTGCTGGGAAAGTCTCATTACCTATCTTCACTCACTCCACAGATCGCAGATAAGCCAAAAGCCTGTTCATATCATCCTCAGGTCCTATGTGTGACCTTATGCTTGAATGCAGCCTCAAATTTAGGCACCTAACTTCCTGTGCTTTGCTCCTTACTACTGAGATTTTAAATCTGAGGCAAAAAAAATAACACAGACAAGGCTGACGCAGTCTTTCAATGCAGTTCAGAAAGACAATGTGTCAGTTGCCTTATCAAGCATCTTGCAACATCAAACAACTATCCATCAAAAATAAGATTTTATTTACTACATAGTTAGTGTTTTAAAAAATAAAATAAAGATTACTGTAATTATAATACTATATACAATACTATATGCTGCATATACTGTAATTATTTGTAAGTAATATAATATACATGAAATAAAGTGTCTTTAAACAGTAAAACACACATAAACCAAGGATGAAAATGTTGGGACGAAAGGAACCTAACTTTATAGTTCCGATAGGTATAATGGTTCGGTATTCGCTAATCCAATATTTGCGAAGAATTTACAGAACATAACTACCACGAATAAAGAGAATCGACAGAATTTTAATTTTATTGGAATATTTTAACATCAATAGGTAAAATAGCAGTGACTTTTTGGATTCCAAAAACTTACCAGAAATTTTTATATTGAAATGAGTTTTCATTTTAAGAATTTTCATTTAATAAATAAAACAAATGAGTTTTTCAAGAATGCATTTCTTTATAAAATAAAAATATCTGTATAGAATTTCTCATATTTTTATATATAAATTGCAAATTTGTACAATGTTTTTATTTGATAGAAATATTGAAAATGAGCTATGTTTACATCAAACAAAATATTGCAATCTTCTTATGGTTTCTGTGAATCACCAACATATTTTTGCAATAAATTATTTAAAATTATAAATATTTTTATAATTAATATACCGGGTGTTTTTCTTAAAACCGAACACTCTGATTTTTGGCATGGAGCCAATTCTGATGCATTTATCACGTCAGAAATCGCTCGCTATGAAAATTTATTTTATATTTTTAATTCTAACGGCCATGCGTTTGAACGTATTGGCCGTTTTCAATGGATTCAAATCGGTGAAGGTTTTTCAGCGGTTACGCCCGTGCGAAGAGTCGGACGACCCTAAGACCGGGAGATGGTCAAAAGCGGCCGATGGATCAGCAGTTAAGAGGATAAGTTCCGTCGGTTACCAGTGCACTCAAGGGTATTTATTCTTTAAGTTCTTTTAGTTTCTTAACTGTAATTAAAGTTGTTTTATAATTTTTTGGTGTATCTTTATTTACAGACTACTGTACACTGAAATGTGACTTTATTGCACGTGACATAATCATACAACTTTACAGCAGATGTTCCAAGTGCCGTCCCGTTTCTGCTGAACAATACCATAGCCTATTTCGAAATTCTGTCATAGAATTGGCAATTTGTTGAGGAGTGATTTCGGCACTGGCAGCAATTATTGCCTCACGCAGTTCGATCTTGTTTTCGTGTTGCTTCTCGAGGGTGAGTCCCTTAAGGTGGCCCCAGTAAAAGAAATCGAGAGGATTCAAATCCGGTGATCATGCAGGATACGGAATATTTGGACTATTTGTTCCGATCCAGCGCTGGGGAAATTCTTTGTACAGATACAGGACAACACGGCCACCGTTATGTGCTGGTGCTCCATCTTGAAGAAACCACATATCTTCCTATTGTGGCATAAAAAAACAATATGAATTATTACTTGTGCATCATTTTAATGAAATTACCGTAACAAGAAAAGCCTAAAAATAATAGAAACACTGGTGGAACAATTTCATATAACATACCTGATTTCCCAATTTCGAATTGCAGGTAAAATGCGATCACGTAGTAAAGACAGATAGTCTTGTGTGAGTCGGTCTGAGATAAAAAATGGCCCAATTACTTGGTC
>AYEL01058425.1:0-29685 GCA_000484575.1 Olivierus martensii
TATAATAAAAAAATAATGATTTAAAAGATTTTAAAAAAAATCACGTATTTATTTTTTCATTAATAAATATTATGATTTGTCATATTTATATCATAAGAATAATAGAATAACAACAAAGTTAGGTGATTTGTAATGTTTAGGAAGTAATCTAATACACCAATCAAAATATCACAACATGTCTTATTTTTGTTGAAGGTCATACAAATGTTTGGAATTGTCTGCTTTAAGAACAACTGAATCCGTAAAAGTATTAATGGAAAACTGCTATAGATGTGTTTGTGAGCGGGCAGCATGACAAGAATGTGAAAATAATAAAATGGTTTGCTAAGAGCAACTTGAATTTGAGGAGGGCAACATAAAACATGATCTGCTAGGAATGTAGTGAACAAAATAATTAAAAAGAAATAATGCTGTCAATTCAATTTTAATTACTCTATCCTCGAAATTTTAATCCCACAAAAATATATATGCAATGTAAACATTCCAAAACATCATTTATATAATATCTGTAATCATATAAACAAAATATTTTAGAAATAAAAAAAACTTTTTTTAATAAAGAATGTTTGAAATTGCAAATAGCATTCTCTTATTTTTTAAATTGATCTATCATTTTTCTCCAGTAGTACTTCAATTTATTTCCTCTTCTTTATAAACTGTATGTATGTATTTATGCATGTATGTATAGTGAATTTTTATATTAGTTTTGTGTTATGTAGGAGATATTGAACAGATTAAATTCCTCAAAATGTTTTAATATTTAAATCAATTAATCAAATTCGAACTTACCATCATCAAAATCTGTTTCATCTACATAGATCATATTAAGATTGTGCGTTTGTTAACTGGTCTTAATAATAAAACAGTGCTGAAAAAGAAAAAATGTTATTGTCACAATTAAAATTATTGTTTAAAATATTAATTATATTTATTCTTTACCATATTTTATGTAATATATATATATATGGCCTTTAAAATAAGTTACAGACAATTTTGTAACTTATTTTAAAAGTTATATTTCTTTCCATCAAGAATAACATCAAATGGAAGATGCCTCAAGAAATAGTAAAGAAATAATTTAATGACAATAATAACAAACAGAATTTGATCAATCAAATATAAATTTGGTATAATTCGAATTATTGCAAAAGAAATTTGATGTTTGTTATAACTTCACTGTAAAAAATAAAAATAGAAACAGGAAGTTATATAAATTTGGCAAATTTTCCACATACTAATAGACTTTAATTAATCCTAATTATAAAAATATTATTAAACAGTTTTTATTTTACAAATTTCATTACAGTATTTGTTTAACAAACAACTGAAAAAAAAATCAGTAATATTTTTGAAAGTTGATTTTCAAAAATATTATATTATAAAAATATTATAACTTTATATCTCTTTATCATGAATAATATATATCTAAATCATTATTGTTTTATTTGGATGAAATATTTTAGAATTATAGAATATAAAATATTGTTGCATCACAAATTCTAATATATAAGAATTCCATATATGAATAATTTTACTTTATTAGAGATTAAAAACACAATATAATTATGAAGTCGATGTGTATATGGAACACATCGATTTTATAATTTCAAAAATTTTAAAAATAATTACATTATTTTTTCTTTGATATTTAATAAAATTTATATCAAAACTGAGATATTCTAAAATTCTTAATCTTAAAACATTAATATCTTTATCCTAAAATTTGATAAAAATTTGAAAGCAGTCATCGGACGTCGTACTGAAAATATTTTTTAACAATTGATTTTTGAGTAATCAGTTATAATTACTTTCGAATAAAATAATTTATGATCAATTTGAAGTTAAATAAAATAATGGTATTTTTTACAAAAACGATTTCTTTGTAGAAATGAGAAATTATTTATATACAAAAAATTTACTGTCTTTGTATATATGAGACTAGAATTTTCGAATTTTTATGTTTTTATTATTTGTATAAATTTTTGCATCATATACAATATAATAAAGATTATTTCTCAAAGATTTAAAGTGTAATATTTTTTATTAAACATTACAGATATTCTAAAATGGAGTTTAATCATGAGATATATAAGTCATACATTTCAAGTTTGGTCTGGATCAGAAATGTTTTTATTATTTAAATCACACTTTTTATATCATTACTCGATTATAAGATTATTAGGTAATTTTGATACACTTGAGTTTTCATATTAGATAACTATAAGGAATTTCCATTATTGCGTTATTGCTATCATATGAAAAAATTAAAATATATTTTACATAGTTAGCAAGAGATAAATCAATCTTTTTAACAAGGTCGGTCATTCAATATAAATTTTTAGATATTTTTCTGTATTTATTAAGAAGGTGTAATTCATTTTTAATAAATATGGAAATTTTCACAATAAGCATAGGATTAAGGTGGAACAATATCAAAATATCTTTCATAATAATACCGAATAAATTTTAATATATATTCTACCTATCTATTTTATATTTGACAGAACTATATAACTTTTAACAAACTTTGAAATAAAAAATACATAACAAAACAAAATATTTTTAGTGACTTTATTATTAATTTTTCAATCCTAATATTCGAGGAGTCTCTATTCTAGATCTTGCAAAATGATATAGATCTATATTTACTTATATTAAATGAGGAAATAAATATTTCAAATTTTTCGATGAAATTAGATATTGAATTGAATCTAAAATAAAAATTTGAATCCCGTGATTCTAATATTATGTAAAAGTTTAAATGCATACAAAGTTCGAAATCTCTGTTTTATTATAGTATATGTTTATAAGATGATCACTTTCGCATATACAGTAGTAAGAATTGGGAGAAGGAAATACAGGGTAGATTTTTTTTTCTATCACCAAAATGACGAAACTCAGGATTTTGGATATATTTCAAATGTTCCCATGTTTTTAATGATTTCACATTATCATCTGAGCTCTAAACTTTTAAATGCAACTAAGATTCTACTTCATTTTTAATATAACAACATTTACAATAAATGCCATTTATGATCTAATTAAGTATGTATTTCCTTTCTTCTTCCCAAAAAAGAAATTTAATTCTATGCCTATTTTCTTTCAAGACATCTAAATAATTCTCTTGATTTCTCTTTCTATGTATTTTTTACAGAGAAAAAAATGTTTAAAATAAAAATAAATCCTTTAAAACTTGAATTTCTTTTTATAACCTTATCAAATACAGTACAATATTTGAACTATATTGGCAGTGTCCGTTTTTAAAGGATAAAATTATTACTTAAATCTTAGTATAAAATTTTTATTAATCAGTTATAATTATTGTTATTAATCAAATTTACATATAAAAATTTCTAAGTATTGTTAGTGTAATAGTGCAAATATAAATTTCATTTTGGAGAATAGTTTAATAAAATATAAATTCAAAATATTTCGATAACAATGCATTACTTCCTCTAATAACTGATTTCAAATTTGCACTACATATTACGATATAAATTTTATTTAAGCAATAAAAATGCTTTAAAAATAAATAATAATAATATAGTACTGCTATGCTATTCTAACTTAAATTTCAAAAAAAAAAAAAAATGCATTACAGTACAGTACTTATTCTGAAACATATTTCATGTTTCAAAATAAACTTCTTGTTCTCAATAAACTGCTACATTTCCACATATAAACTTGGAATTTTATATATTTCGATTTTTTTTTCAAATATATTTAAATATTTTAATCTAATAAAAAGTACTTATTCTAAGTTTGGAATAAGTAAAACCTATTAAATTAATTAACAATAAAAAGAAATTGATGAAAGATTCCATTACACTATTAATACTTATACTTTTTTTTATAGGAGAGGTTTAAAACAAAAAGTCAGAACAATGGAGTCTCCAAGTGGGAATATAAGCGGTTTTATCCAGATTCTTAAAAATAAATTAGTTTATCTCGTTATTTTTAGAGAAAATGCCAGGCGTTTTAACCACATTTGAAAGAAGAGTAAAACTTGGTCTTATGCTATCATAAATAATCTAAAAGCAGACAAGAAACAACTTCATAGTTCGATCTAGTCATTTCGCATTGAAAAAGCGCACAAACGAAGACTTAATCAGAAAATTGCCGATGAATATTCTAAGTATCACGTGTCATTTGACGCAGACTCAGTCTTACGGAAGGAAAACTTATCGTTTAAGGATATGACGCTTTCTGGCCATTATCCTCTTTATTTGCAACGAACGAAAGATGATGATTTTAACTTCTACTCACCTTCTAAATTGCACTAGGCGTCGTTCATTATCCAAAGAAGAAACTCGCAATTATTTTGCCAGCAGACGATTCTCTGCCGACTGAGACTTCTAGCGCATGCGCTTTGCTAATTTTGTAGTCTGTTACTAAACTTTCCTCGACCCTAGCGCCGTCCAATTGTCACGCAGTTTTTTTTTCTTTCGAACTAATTACTTAGTAACATTTTTATCGTATATGCAATTTTCGTTATCTCGAATTAGTTATTTATAAAAAATTTATTCAAATAAAAATGTAGTGCCAAAATAAAGTATAGTATCATCCGACGTTCCTTTTAAAAATAATCACACTTAATGCACGAAAAATAATGGCAGCGAACTTTAAATGACATTTCCTGTCGAATAAGATAGATATAAGTATTCACGATCTTATTCATATTCTAGACATACAAAACATGTTTTGATTTACTTATGTTGTCTTTAAAAAAATCATAAATAACTGGCTTAATTATAATCTATACAACATTTAATTGTTCATTCATAACAAATTGCTTTAGAGAAGCATTATGTTATTCATAAAAAAAAAGAAAACAGATAAGTTTATCTATAAAATATATATTAATACAGATTTTAATCTATATATTCCTAATAAAAAATTGTTTTAATAGAGTTAAAATGTAATCTCTTGTATCTATTTTTTAATAAATTAATAATAAAAAATTTAAAAAAAAATTATTAATAAATAAAGAGTTAAAATGTAATCTCTTGTATCGTTTTGATAAAAATTTAAAAATATTATAAAATAAATATATAAACAGTATTAAAAGATAAATATATTATTTTATAATTATATACAGGTAACCCCGTAATGTTCAGACAAAATCAAATCACGAATTTCATGCATCAAAATAATGAAAAAAATTATAAACAGAAGCCCAAAAATTCCGCATTTAAAAGAAATATGCACATTTTATATAAGTACTTTTTCAAAGTTTTAAAGGAAGCATATTTATTTAATTAAATAAATTAAAAATATAAAATTGATATCATAATATAAGATAGAAAAAATAAGAAAATGTCAATAAAATTAACAATATAATTTAATTTATTCCATTGATTAAACACGCTTCCTTTACGATCTTCGAAAAGGCATTACGGTACTATAAAACGTACATATTTCTCTTAAATGAGGTGTTTCTGAGCTTATGTTTATAAGAACTTTTTCATTATTTTTATGCAAGACATTCATATATTTAATTTTGTCTCAACCATTACGGGACATTGTATATTTATTAAATGAATTAAAAAAGTTTTCAGCTATATTCAATATTGACACTATAATATATTTAAAAAATTATGTAACACTTTATGAGTTTTATTAACAAAAAACTCTCAGGTGATTGTTCTATTTAAAAACTTTTATTACTTCCATAAAATTTAACTAAAGAATATTTAAAAAAAAATTTTGAATAAAAAAGATGAAAATTGCTAATATTATTAATAACAGTACAATTTATAATTTTTGTATATAAAGCTTTGTATATTCTGTATATAAGCTTAATAAATTACACGAATTGTTTAAATTAATTATTTAAAAAATAATATAGATATTATTTAATAATAATATAAAAATTGTTGCCTATATTCCTCATTAAAATCGATTCATAAAAATATTAAATACTGTATTTCGTTTAACAATTATTTTAGTAAATGTTGAAAATATTATGTCATATGCCAATAAGCATATTGATCTTTTCATCAATAAAATGCGTTAAATATCAATTACTATATCAGCGGGATATCAGAATCAATAACCTAATAAACAAGAAAACAATATGTTTATTAAAATTAATCGAATATATATCTATTTTAAATATTCTGGCCGGGTATTGATTCTAGCAATATTTTTTTCGAAACAATGAAATGCTTTGATTTTTCAATTTATGTTGCCTCAACTACAGTAGACTCTCGATTTTACGAACTCGTACGGACCCTCAAAAAAAGTTCGTAAATAGGAATGGCATTAATTAACATTAGGGACTTTTTGGGACCAATTAAATAGTTTATAAATTGGAGATTCGTAAAAATGCAAGTCCACTATATTATGAATATGATTTATATAGATAATTTTATTATTAAAGATACAGTACAGAGGAAGAAATCTTTCTTCTGAATATATAAATCTAGATAACGGAATAAATATTGAGTTTACCAAAAAATAATATTTGCATTATAGACTTAATATAAATCTCATTTATACAAGGAAGCTTATGCTAATACAATGTCATTACGTAATGACTATTTTAAAGATTGTTTGTAACTACGGTTATTTAAACAATTTATTTATATAAAAATCAATAAATTTAATTATTAGTTCCCAAAAATCTAAACTTTTTACTAACTATTATTATAGAATCTCCAAATGCGTGCATTATTCACAGATACTGGTTATTCATTTAAAAAAAAAATATTAATAAATTTAATTATTAGTTCCCAAAAATCTAAACTTTTTACTAACTGTTATTACAGAATCTCCAAATGCGTGCATTATTCACAGATACTGGTTATTCATTTAAAAAAAAAAAATCAACTTCCTTACAAATTTATTTAAATAATAGGAATAAATTGGTTTTCGGAGTGTATAGAAATTGTTTAAGAAAATGTAAAATTTATTTTTTTTTTTTTTTTCAATATTTATATTTATTAAATAGGTTATTAATAAGAGCATCAAAGATCAATTTAAATGTATGCTTCAATATTATTGCAGTACAGTATTATATTTCTAAAATTGATAAATATTTTGCTTCTATTCTATAGAAAATATTGATATTTTTTATATTATTTCAAATTTTTACATTAAAAATTTTATAATGATTAAATAAATCTTAATTTAAACATTTAATTTTACTTGAGAAAAAAAATGAAATAATATTTTTTCTTTGGAGTAAAATTATGTAAAACATATAGCCTACTTATTTATAATTTATGTTTAAATGTTTGTTTTAACCACATTTCTGTAGACAAAATTTAAATTAAAATTTATTTTATTTTTTTATAAATTTCAGAATATTACATTTGCTGTTATCAGGGAAATAATTTTATATACAGTATAAATACTGTAATTTTATGAACAGTATTCTGTCTTATATATTTTCCTAATTCTTTATTCAGTATTATAGTATATTATACTATATTGATCTAAATTTTGTTTATTTTACTGTTTTTGAAAAATTCTTTGTCTTGAAATTGTACAATTTTCAATTAAATAATTATTAATATTTTAAATTATTATATAAAACGAATAAAATTCATTATATCTAGACAAGTAAACCTATAAACACTATTTTTTATATCAGAATAAAGCTCTAGATTTGAAAAATGCATCTATTGTAAAAAAAAAATTATCCTGGAGTATTAACGTAACTGTTCAATATATTAAATCCATACTTTGTAAAAAGTTTCGTGAGAAAGAGATTAAAAAATAAATAAATCGGAATTCTGTAAAGAACTAGAATAATAATGATTAATTGTCTTTATATTTTCTCTGAAAATAAGATCATTAATAACTCTGATAATACTTTTGTAACGGAAGAGTTTTTATAAACGAAATAATTTCATATACTGTATGTTCAAATGAAACATTTGATAAATAATTTATAAATCTCATATATGTCTAGTTCTTTCATTATTTATTAATAATGAATTATCCAGTGTTATTTTATTTGGTATGGCCATAATGAAGGCTATCTGATATTCTCCCTATTTTTTTCTATTAAATTTATTAGATCTATATTATGTTCTTTCGATTTTTATCTAATAAATTACTTATGTATTTATCATCCACCTAATTATATGAATGCCTGTTAAAATAGGTATGAAAATCTTTATAAAATACTATAAAATAAAATCGAATTTTAACTTTTGAAACTGTTAGAAACTAGCAATAAAATTTAAAAAAAAAAGTTTTAACATGGACTCTCTAAGGAAACTGCCTAGTAAAAAAAAAGACATTGTCTGAAAGTGTGTATATGTTTAGTAAGCTAATTAAAGAATTCGGGTTAAAGTATTTAAAGGAAGAACAAAGCTAACCATTCCAAAAATTATAAGAAATAAATTTTAAAAATAACATAAAGCCAGAAGAAAATTTTCACTATTGATTTTCTCTATTTTAAGTTATTTAAAAACTATTAAAAACATGAAATAAGTGAATAAATTTGATTAAAATTTATTTTTAAGTATTTCAAATTCTTGTATAATATTGATTATTTTAAATAAAATTTAATAATGGACGGGATTAATGACTATCGTCATGTTTATTCTTAAAGAAATATATATATAGGTCAGGCAAATAGAACAAAGAAACCTATATTCATCTTGAAGCCTCTCTTCTCCTATCAAGAAAATTTCCTTATTTAACACATTTTAAATCACTTTAATTTTTACTGTATATGATAAATTAATCGCTAAGAAAAATTTACACAATTCAAAACTATATTTGGAAATAATAATTTTATTTAAATCAGTTCGAAATACAAGCAAATTATATTTATTTTATTAATCTGATAAGTGAAGCGGAAGAAGCATATGAAATGGCTTGTTATAAACCAATTCGAAACTGCTGCACAACTTGCCCAAAGATGTCCTCCGTCCGATCTGAAATAACAAAAAATCAATAGTTTAGAATGTCATGTACATGTGCTGTTTCAAAAAAAAAATAAAATATATATATATAATTTTAAACTGCAGTTGTTACATCTCTGATTTCTTTAACTGGGAAGTAAGCCAGTTTAAAATTATAACAAAGAATAAATTGAATTCTTTTAAGTGCATTGCACTCATTATATAAACTTATATTTTTATATATGGTAATATAAAAATTAAATTTATCATTTTACGAGAGAATTTCATAAAATACTGAAATATTTGAAATTAATTAAATAAATTTGGGCGATATTATATAGAATAATTTATATACTGTACAAGTATATCGAAATTTAGTTTAAAGTAAAATTTTTTTACTTCCAGATAAATTGGCAGCTATTGCCAACTTGCAACATCATTGAGATTCGTTGTTATGGCAACGGTAAATTAGCAACCTGGTTGGTAAGGAAGTTTTTAACTTGAATTTTTGTAGTACTAGTAGATTAGGCCGTGGATTAAGCCCAAGTGACTTAAATTCATTCCCCTCGTTTTTTTTTTTTTTGTTTTCATTATATAAAAACTTATTTGTTTAAACGGTTACAAAGATGTTGCTTAGAAAGTGAAATGGGATGGAGACCAGAAAGAAGATTGGAAACTGGCCAATCTTTAACCAATATAATCAAATTGTTAGCTTGTATAGCTACATCTTACGTTCGTAGACTTGAAAACAGTTACTATACAAAGATAATTTTGTCCAAAATGTCACCAGAAAAATTATAATGCAAATATCTATTATTTTTTTGTTCGCCTACTTGTTATGAAATTTGATCGCTTCATCTAAAATGACTAGACCATATATATTAAGAGCTAGCACATGTTATTGAGAATCTTAAAATTTATAATATCTTGTTTATTTTTACATTAAAGAAAAAAAGCGCACACATTATTAATTTTATAAAAATATTTTTAACACATTTTGTACTCAAATTCAATCTCAAAATTAATTTTTCAATGTATTAATTATGTATAGAAGTATAATTCATTAACAGGATGAATAGAGAAAATTTTGAATAAAACGGTTTGTTGATTTGATTAAATATAAACCTGAGCATCAAATGTTCTAGAGAATTTCTCATCTTTGAAAGAAAAAAATCGACTTTCTATTAATATACGATGAAATCATTTGTTCGTCATGTTTACTAGTGTGCAGTGCAGTGATGCAGTAAGCACGGACATCGGCAGCATAGTGCAAGGTGGTGCAAGTGTGCTACTTCGGGATTTGGAAGTAATATACAAGTTTATTTCTAACTGTACGGAAAATATGATAAATAAAAAATTTAATGCCACTATACCATCTTGAAAATATCCTTTCGGCGCCCGTGGCATTGAGATTCGTTTAATAGCATTACAATGATTTTATGAATATTGTATATCTCATAGATATTAAAATTTAATCCAAGTGAATATCTCTAGAATGATATTATATGATTAAAATTTTTCTTCAAATTACTGTACTTCTAATGATTTCCATATGGCATAAAGTTCATTTTAAAGTACCAGAAGTTCACTCTCTACTGTATCTTTTTATTTATTCAAATAGAATTCATTCATAAGAAGTACAGAAAACAAAATACCTTTATTATAATCACTAATATCATAATCCAAGATAAATTAGAGCAATTTTATAATCCATTTTTAGCTTACTTTCCTTAAAAGTAAAGCAAATTTTATAGGATATATGTGTTCTTCATCCGACTTTTGAACCAACTGGTAAATTTTTATAAAATTCAATTTGGAGTCATGCTGTTAAAGATAACCTCAGTGTCATATTTTTTAATGTTGTATCTTCAGTAATTCCAAAATAATAGCTGTGAGTAGTCAAATTAATTCTTTTAAAAAGTGCTGTTAATTAAAGATAACCTCAGTGTCATATTTTTTAATATTGTATCTTCAGTAATTCCAAAATAATAGCTGTGAGTAGTCAAATTAATTCTTTTAAAAACATATTCTCGAATACAGTATTCAGTTTATGGAAATATAAAATCAAACAATAAATTATTTTATAAATCATTTTTAATTAATTTTATAATAATAAAGTATATTCATTTTATACATTGCAAGACATAAATCGTATAATGTTTGTAACAAAAATCAAACTTTAATAAAAATTATTTCTATTTTGAATATTTTTTCTATCCCATAATTCTTGGAAATATTTTGACACATAATCCAATATATCATGTTGTAATTATCATAGTGTAAAATATGATATACAGTACTGTATATAGATATACTAACTTTTATTTGGAATTAACTACTATTAAACAACTGTTTACAAAATATATTAAAAACATTTTCTATTTATTATTATTTCTATCAAAATTAATTTTTATATGATTATAACTGTTTATTTTCTTAATTCAAGTTAAAGTTAAATAAGCATTAAATTAAACAAACTAATAAAATTAATCTAGATTAATATATTTGATGATGTAAATGATTCTGAGAATTTAACAGTGGAGAAATTTATAGGATAAAACTTTTATTTTATTTTATAATTTATTTAATTATATTTTATTAACCTACTTTAGATTTCATTCTTCTTCCTCTTCCTCCTCCTCCTCCTCCTCTTCCTCCTCTTCTTCATCTTCTTCCTCTTCCTCTTCTTCCTCTTCTTCTTTATGAGTATCTCTAGGAGGTGATGGTTCAGGTTCTCCAAAAGTGGGAGGAGGTTCCAGTTCTAATTCTTCTTCTTCTTCAATTTCATGTCGGGCATCATGTGTCTCTTTAGTTTTAGGATTAGATGGATCCCATTTTGGTAATTTCGATTCGCCACGTTCTTTGAAGGCATTCATTCTTTCTTCCCAGTTCTTTGACATATATTCTTCGTTTTGGGCTTCTATACCCTAAGGATACAAACATAGAAATTACAAAATATCTAAAATCTATTTTAGTTATATTTTAATTAAATATAAAAGATTATTTTTAGTTATTTGGCCAAATAGCCAACACAAACTTAATACTGTATTAGTAAAAGATTTGAAGATTTCTGATGAAATTCATTTATTAACAGTAAAGTTTTCTATGATTATTGAGTCTGAATTTATACCCGATATCATTAAAAAGATGCCTGTACCTAAATGGAATTATATGTTATTGTATACATTTATTATATTTTTAAATTATCAAAATTAGATTATGTCAGAAATCTTCAATAAGGTTTCTGGTATCAAACATCTCCAATTAAGTACTTGTAACTATCGTTATGTATTCCAGGATAATAATTATTAATTCATTAATGAAGATATATGTGATTCAAGCTAAAAATCTGCTATATTTAATGTGTAAAAGTATTGAACAATTTAATAGTAAGACCTATTATAATAATACTAACTTTGTATAATTTTTTATTTATAATTATTGTGAAAAACTATAACACAACTAATTATAAAAATAATATTGTACAAATTATTTATATTGAATATATTTATTACAAGAAATGAGATGGAAAATTTGATAAGATTTTGAATTAACTTTCAAGATTTGATATAGAAAAATGTCAAACAAAATAGATCCTAATGAGAAATGATAAAAAACTTTCATGAAATATAGAAATACTTAGATGGAAGCAATAAAAAGTGCAGCAAAATCATAACAAAGAACAGAAAAAGATAACAAAGTTAGAATTGGATTGGAAAAATTATTGCTTCCAATTCATTCTTGTTCCATATATCAATAACTAAAATATCCAATTCACTGAAATAAAAATGAGAATTCAAGAAAAAAAATGTGTTTGGTATTTTAGTGATGCAAAAATAATAAAATATATTAAAAATTAATAAGATATGACATTATATTTAGGTAGAGATACAAATATATTCTAAATTTAAATAGACAAGATAGTCATCATAAAAAATATTGGCAATTATATTTTTAATTTTCATTAAAACTATAATATTTTATTTTATATTCATTATTTCATAATTATTAAAAATAGTATATATGCAAATATTACATTAACATTCAATAATTATTATAAATATATTATTCAGATATAGAGATTTTAATTACTTCAATACAAAATTCTCTTTCATAACTAGAATGTCTGCCTGGCTTGAAATAGTGAGTGATTAATCTTTTCAGTTCAGAGCGCTGTAATCGACCCATCTCATTTGTATACCTCTCATCCCTATTTTTAGTCAGAACGGACGTGTCCATTTTTAGCTTCCACTATGCAGGTTCGAACTGACAGACTTTATAATTGATCAACTTCCAGTAAGCTCAGCCCGAACTGACAGACTTTATAACCGATCAACTTCCGGTAAGCTCAGCCCCCTGCAAAGTAGGTGACAAACTTTTTGGAATGAACTGTACAGGGTGTCCTAATAAGGACACCCCAATTTTAAAAAGAAATAACTGAAAACTGGTTAGTGATAAAAATTTATTTCTTATGGCATATTTGTGTGACAGAGATTAAAATTTAAGTCAATTTATTTTTTGTAGTACCAAAAAGCACCAATAGGTGGTGCTACCTATGCTTAATCTTTTGTGTCTACTACAGCAGTTGATGAATTTTAAATTACAATATTTTCCAAATGTCCACCATCAGTGACATATGATTGCCACCATCACTATTTTTCTTAAAAAATAGTCAGTTCTAATTGAAAGGATGATTCCTTTCTCTCACAATTTCATGCTTACATGTTAAACAATGAAAATGATTACTAAAATAGCATTATAACAACATTGTGTCCATTTTAAGTATTATTTTATGATTAGATGCAGATAATTTTCTTTTTGAGAAAAAAAATAGAACTAATTGTTAATTATCTTGAACAACAACACTGTATAAAGGATATCAGATAGCCATTTAAAGCATCAAAATTTCAAGGACAATGTGCAAACTATTTTACAATAAATTTAAACAAAAAAATAGGCATACATTAAAAAATAGGCAACAATTTTATTTTTCATCGAAAATAGCAACCTCATGGCCTAATTAGCATATTTTAGGTTTTGACATGCGATATACACATAAAATGTAATCATTACTGGAAAATACTTTGTTAAAAACTAGTCATAAACTGTAATTTCGCTAGTTTGCCGTGAGAGGATGATATGCAGTCTTATTTTCTATTTCAATTTGAAATTGAATTAATTTTATAATTGAGTTAATTTATCAACCATTAAGTATTCTGTGTTCCAAACATTCAGTTTTCAGATAAAAAATAAGTTTTTATTCTTCAATAGAGGAATGTGAAATAGAAAAATACATTTTTATTCATAAATTTTTTTGTATATGCAATTGCTACAGTGTCAGAAATCTGTCTAATGGGATCTGGATCAATGATCGTTAATCCTCCAACAACCAATGAGACAATGACATTATTTTACTCTGGCAGCAACAAACGAGAAGCTGGAGTCTGCTTCATGGTTGACAAACGAGCTGCTGGAAGCGTAATCGCCTTTCAACTGATATCGGATCATGTGGCAGATTTCACCATCGAAGGCACAATCAAGACGCATGTTCTGTCCATCTATGCACCAACCAAGACAAGCTCGGATGCGGCCAAGGACGAATTTTACAACAAACTCCAACAAACTCTTGATACGATCCCATGGACTGATCTATTCTGGCAGGAGACTTCAATGTCCATACCAGCATGGATAGGACTGGCTGGGAAGAAACGTTGGGCAAGTTTGGTCACGGCAAAATCAACGACAATGGGCTGCGTCTCCTATCATTTGCGGCATCAAACAATTTGATGGTGGGTAACAGCATTTTTCAACATCCATGCAAATATCAACTTACTTGGAGGAACCCATCTGGTGACGACTTGGCAATCTTGGACTATGTGTTGGTCAACTCCTGTTTCTGATTGACGCTAAAAGAAGTGCATGCGATGAGTGGGCCTGACTGCAGATCAGACCAATTATCTTGTTCGGGCCAAATTACAATTGAGATTATAACACATGAAGTGCAAGGCACCCCTACCGGTCAAATGGAATTGGGCATGTTTGCAGGACCCAGTACTTAGGCAAAAATTCCAAATTGAGCTATCCAACAGGTTCACAGTGCTCAAACCTTCAGATGATATTGATGTAGAAGAAAGGCAGTTATCGGAGTTCAACATGGAATGTGCCACCCAGCTGTGCCCACCCATTCATCAGAGAACACAGCTGTGAATCTAAGACAAGTACCTTGACCTCATTGACAAATGAAAATGAGTAAAACACGTGGATTTCGAACAATACTGACAGCTGAATAAAGCGGTCAGGCAGAAAATGAAATCCGAACAAGAAGCTTATTGGGACAATGTCGTGGACAACATGGAAAAAGCAGTGTCAAGGCATGATTACCGGACGCTTTATCAAACCTTCAAAAGGCTGAGTGGTAAATCCAAGTCAACGAATGATAACATCAGAAAAGAAGATGGCACCTTTGTACATTCTCCTGATGAACATCTGCAATGGTAGAGGCAATTCTTCCACCTGCTATACAACCACGATATGCCTTGGGGACAGTGCCATAACCACCATTTGTTGAACAACTAGAGAATACATTCCCTAATGGCGATCCTACAATCAATAAAGTGAAGACGGCAATAAAGCTGCTTAAAAATGGAAAGGCACCCGGTGTGGACCAAGTTACTGCTGAAATGATCAAAGCCAGAGGAAATGTCTTATTGCAACGACTCCACATCCTCCTGACACACATTTGGCACTCAGACAGTGGCATAGCAAGGGGGGGCAAGGGGGTCTATCATGCCCCGGGCGCCACTCGCAGAGGGGCGCCAAATTCTTATTACGAGTATATTCTATATATTATATATGTTTTTTGGGGGGGCCAAAAAGCTATCGTGCCCCAGCCACCAGTTATGCTCGCTACGCTACTGCACTCAGAGCACATTCCATCAGCATGGAAGAAGGCGATCATTGTCCCGATCTTAAAGAAAGGAGATAGCCAACGCCAAAAAGCTATCGTGCCCCAGGCACCAGTTATGCTCGCTACGCTACTGCACTCAGAGCACGTTCCATCAGCATGGAAGAAGGCGATCATTGTCCCGATCTTAAAGAAAGGAGATAGCCAAGACTGCAAAAATTATTGTGGCATCAGCCTACTCTCGATTTTTGGAAAAGTGTTTCTGAAGATTATCCAATTGAGGCTGCAGGGGTACTGTGAGCAGAAAAGCCAAGAAGAGCAAGCAGGATTCAGACTGCACAGGGGATATGTCGATCAAATATTTGCCGTCTGTCAATTAGTGAAAGAAAGAATCAGGTGTGGGAAGCGAACGGTCATCGTCTTTATAGACTTCAAGTCTGCATTCGATTGCATCCACTGGCCTGCACTGTGGAGTGCATTGCAGAATGAGCATGGGCCACCAAAAATCATTTGGCTTCTCCAAGCATCATATGGTGGCTCAACCAGCAATGTACGGATTTGAAACAGCTTATCAGAAGAATTTCCAATTCATACTGGAGCTCATCAATGAGATGTCACCTCCCCACTGCTTTTCAATGTTGTGATTGATGCAGTTATGCGAGAAGCTTTTAAAGACAAGCATGGAGTGCGGTATGACAACACCAACTTTTTGACCGACTTGATGTTTGCTGACAACAGTGCCATATTTGCTGATACAGATGCGGAAGCAACTGATATTCTTTATGATGTCACCCACATCTCCCAATCATACAGCTTAAAAATTAATACTGACAAGACCAAAGTTCTCATAACAGATGAATCACGAACCAACATACACCTTGAGGGTACCCAGATCAAGCAGGTCCAAGAGTTCAAATATTTGGGATCATTGGTGCAGGGGAGGAAGGTGGCATCATTCGCCGAAGTTTACAATTGGATCAGTCAGGCAACAACTGCATTTGCCTCCTTCAAGTGATGCATTTGGAAGAAGGCAAACATTTCCCTCAAGACCAAAATTCGCCTATTCCGAATGCTGATTCTGCCCATCCTCCTATATGGATTGGAAACATGGACGTTGCTCAAATCAGACATCAATAAGCTCGAGGTTTTCCAAATGCGATCCCTGAGACAGATTCTGGGTGTCTCTTTCAGTGACCATCTCCGAAACAAAACAATTCGAGCAAGAAGCGATCAACAGTCACCAATTGTAGAGCAAATTCGGAGATGCAGACTACAATGGTTTGGCCATGTCTGTAGAATGAATAATAATCAGCTCCCACACAAACTCCTCTGGCAGGAGTGACCTCCCAATTGGAGGATACAACAAGCGGCGCCGAGGAGGACACGGTTGAAGCATATAGAGGAAGATCTAAAGAATCAGTGACTGACAATCAATGAGGCCAGAATCATTACCACAGATTGACAAGAATGGAAGCATGTAGTGAATTGCATAGGAAACCCAGCAGCACTGACAGCAACATATTGGTTGAGAAGATGATCTGCTCCCAATTGTCAGCTATGGATTAAAGAAGAAAAGAAGGAAAGATTGTTTTTTTAGCAAACTGTAGTGAGTTAGATTCATACAAACTTTAAATGCAGAAAAAAGTTCAGAAAGTGAAGTTAAAATTGTTAAAAATAAAAACGTTCTCATTTTTAATGAACAGTGGTAAAGAAGATATAATTATAATGAATGCTATATAGGCTGTATACTTTTTTCTTTCCTTTTGGTATATTGCTTTTTAGAGTCTTATGTATATATTTTTTCTTTCTTTATGTTTCATGTTATTAATATTCTTAATAGAAATTAATTTTCTTATGTGGAATTAAAGAAAGTTATTTGTTTTTAATTGATTTTGGAAAGTAACTCTCCCTTTTATATTGGCTCTGTCTCAAATAACATGGTTTCACACAAAATAATGTTTTTTAGGAACCTATCTACCATGTTATATGAGGGATACCTGTATATGCAGATAATATAATAAATTTATTTCCAACAATTTATTAATTTTTTCAATTAATTAAAATCATATATTGATGTACTTACTTCCGTCATATATTTCTACTGGAATATGAACAGATGATGAAGCAAAATTAACTTCTTTTTTAAATTTATTGTCATAATGTAAAATAGAGCTGTTTATATCTTTTGAATTCAGCCAATCAACTTTGCCTTCCTGAAATTTTAATCTTTTTATAAATAAAGTTTTTCAAAAGAAAACAACAATAATAAAAATTAATAAATAAAGATCAATAATTTTACATCTAATTCAATTTAATACATTTTTTTATTCATTGAATTTCATCTTGTATTTAACACAAAAACTTTTGCTTGTATTAACATTAATATCAATAGTTCTTGATTATGATGCCAAGAATTTATGACCGCTTAAACTTACAACTATAATTCAACCAATGCAATTACATTACAGTTTTTACTTCTATGATTAATCAATGCAATTTGCATGAATACAAGTCTGTATGCAATGATTAAATATACTAGCTAAATCCATTTTATGTCTGATTCCATTGGTATTTGTTTGTAAGTTGACTATGATGATGTATTAATGCTTTAATAATTAATGGTTATGAGAAATTGCTAGATATAAGATATTTCTGATTTATAACTACACTACCTTAAAACATAATTATTACAACAGAATCTCACCATAAATCAAGGATATAATTAAAACAAAATTTACTTAAAATCAACAATGTTTTATAAATTTAGACAAATTTTGGATTAATTATTTTTTCAATAAATCAAGTTTATAAAGAATAAATCAAGGATTATGTTTACTTTTAATATATATCTCCAATTTCAAATTACAGATAATACTAGGGATTGCAATACTGATAAACCGGTAAATCGGTTTACCGGTAAATTGCGAATTTTAGCCTCAAATTGTTACCGGTAATTTTACATTGTTTTTACCAGTAATTCGATAAATTTTGAACATAGCTATAATACACTTTTTTGTACTTATTTGCTAGGCCGCGGTCTATTAATGTAAATCACCAGTTATGTTTAGTGTATGAAACCCATCTTTATTAATTTAGATTAAACAAAACTTAGCCAAACTTCCCCTGGCAGACAAAGTCTAAATTAAATTTTTTTTTCCTAACAATTATTTTTTAATTAAAGCTATGGTGCCACCATCTGTTGAGTTAATAATTAAATAAATTTAGAATTTAGAACTAAGGTGGTGCCATCTTGTAATTAATGATTATACTATAATTTTTAAATTAAATAGTTCAGTGCCATTGCCGTGAATAGACGTCATGTGCAAATAACAATTGCGCCGCAACAACCAGACATTGCCGTGATAAGACATCAAGATTGTGGAACGTTTTTAATAAATTAATTTTCACTTATCTATAAATGATTTTTGAAATTTGATTTATGCATATTTTATATTCTTATTATTACTTTCAAATATCGACTAACAAAAATGTTTTGCTTGTTTTTTTGTTTATTTACTTTTTCCTTTTTATTTGATGTATTGAAAGTGTTTTAATCAACATAATTTCAATCAAAATTCCTTGTTTTTTTGTTTATTTACTTTTTCCTTTTTATTTGATGTATTGGAAGTGTTTTAATCAACATAATTTCAGTCAAAATTCTTATAAAATGATTTATTTTATTTGAAAATAGTTTTTAGTAGTCGTTTTCTTCATCGAAAAGTACTTTTTCAGCGATCTATAGACATCATATCATGCTGAAAAATCTGCGCCCCCTGCCGTATATAGACATCAAGGATGTGGAACTTTTTATAAATTATAATTAAATGGATATTTTGCTTATCTATTAAATAAATATTTAAAATTTAACATGGATATATTATTCCTAAATATAGTATTATTGATTCAAATTTATGGATATTTATTAAAAAAACTAAGAAAATAGAAAAAAAATAATGTAAACAATATTCCGACATTTTAAATGGGCGTGGTACGCAAGCAATTAGATCGCTGGATAGCAACTGTATAGTCGTTTTCTTCCTGGGAAATTTCTGTGCCGCCTACTAACATAGAGCTAACTACTATTGGTGGAATAGGTATTTACTGAGCCAATAAAGCAAATCATCATAAAATATAGCTGTAACTGTGTAAAGGGGATGGATTTATACTTCTGAACAAATTTCTCGGGAAGAAATAATATATTTTTATAAAATAACACAAAAAATAATAACAATATGTAGAGAAACAATATCAGATAGTATAAATAATTGCTTATAAGTGATAATTTCTATAAATTTATGCATATTTTGTATGTGAATATAATACAATAATCCAGCTAAAATAATTTGCATATGTTAAGTTAGAAAAACAATTTTACATCAAAATATGGACCGATTTTAATCGTTCATGGCTTGTTTTTTTCAGAAGAGATGTGGGTATCTAATAAAAATAATAATTTCAATGGATGGTTAAACAATCACAAAAGACCACCATATAAACTTTTACCTAATATAGGCAACGAATACTTTGACGAATAAAGAAATTTTAAAAAAATAATTAAATAGTAAAAGAGACACACACAATCTTTATAAACACAAAAAATTTCAGAATTTTTTGACAAAAAATAAGCGCGTTATGAATTTTTTTATATTTATGAATAGTAATTAGGCTTAATTACAAAAATGGCTGGCCCGTGGCTTGCACGCGGAAATTGATAACGGTCGGCACTGAACGGGTTAAATAATTTAAATTAATTTTCCCAAAATAAAATTTTGCCACCTCACTGGACCCGAACCAGGATCTTTGGGATAGCACCCTACACCTTAACCATTTAGACCACGGCAACCTATGGCAGAATTCCATTTTGGGAAGCTTATATATTGATCGCTAGGGAGACTTTTATCAGACAAGGCCGAAACTGGTTAAGGTGTTGGGGCACTATCCCAAAGATCCCGGTTCAAGTCTGGTGCAGTGGCAAAATTTTATTTTGGGAAAATTAATTTAAATTAATTAATTTAAAAATTATAGTATAATCATTAATTACTAGATGGCACCACCTTAGTACTAAATCCTAAATTTAATTAATTATTAACTCAACAGATGGTGGCACCATAGCTTTAATTCAAAAATAATTGTTAGGAAAAAAAATTTAACTTAGACTTTGTCTGCCAGGGGAAGTTCAGTTAATTTAAAATGGTTAATCCCCTGATTAGTGTAAATATGAATATTAATTTAGATAAAGAAATCTTATTGAACTAGTTTTATTCTTGTCTAAGGGTACTAAAAACCCTAGCACTGGTTCTGTTAATACACAAACACAATAAAATAAGTGAAATTATAATTTAAAATATTTATTGAGCTATCTGATATATTTCATGCTTGGTGTGTTCAAGATTAAAGTAATGTAAAGGAAAAAAGAATTAAAAGAATGCAAAGCTTCCCCTACTTTTGAACTAATGCCTTGCTGCTGATCTAGACAGACATGCAATAAACTTTCATTTTTATTAAACCAGTTCTACTTATTAATTTTTTGCATTTATTCTTAATACTGATAATCTTAAAAATTTTGTAATAGTCAAAACAATAACTTACTCTTAAATCTGGATTATATTTATATTCCTCTATAATCTTTTCTGCTTCATCAACTGATTTCTATATAAAAATATAAATATGAAAACATTTATTTAATCAAAATAAACAAATATTAATAACTTCAAATTTATTGTTATTGATGTTATTTCAATAAAATTTTTTACCTTAAAAATAGAAAAGATGCATGTTCTTATAAGATATATAACATTTCCATGACTTGTAGTATAAATAAACATTGGATTCATGATGAAATTATAAATCGAAAGTGAATAGAGAAAATTGCATTAATATCCCCATTTTCAAAAAAATTTGACTGTTTTAAATGCTATAATTTTTCAATAACAGTAGTTGGCTGTCTTTGATTTATAAATAAACACAATTAACTACAGGTAAAACACATTATAATGTACTAATTGGAACCAGAAAATCTAAGTGTTAAATAAAAACTACATTATAAATGCTTAGAGGGTTCCAGACCAGACACAATGAAATTATTTTATTGTCTATTCTGTTTTAGTTTTATTTTATTGTCTGTTTTATTGTTTCTGTTGTTTTCTATAGTTTCTTTTATTTTATCAAAAAAAATAAAATAAGCACATTTACAAAATAAAAATAATTTGAAACAGTGGATATCAAGTGTAAATAGTAACAGAATTAACACCAAACATTGTAATTTCTTATCCTATATAAGTTATACATAATAATAATATAGATAGAAAAATATTATTTAACATTAAAGTTTAAATACCTTTAATGCTTCCATTGTTTTTTTTAATTTTTTTGATAAATCCAAAGACATCTTTGATACAATTTGATTTCCATCTAAAGGAATTAATTTAATTCTATCTCCTACATCTGCATAAGCCTAAAATAAAAAATAAGATTTATTTTAATATTTTGAAAATTTATGATACTCAAAAAATTATTTATATATAGGCCTATTTAATAAAACTATTTATTAATAACTTTTATGAATACAAAATCTGCTTATAAAGAATCTAAGGTTTTTGCTAATATATTTATCATTTAACTTTTGTCATTAGTTGGTCCAAAAAAAAATTCTCTATATTGTGATATCATGTAAATTAAAACTGCTTTCTCAGAGAAATCAATGGTATTAGTAGATAATTGATATCAGGCACAAGGACAATCTTTAACTGTCATTAATACATTCAAACTTAATTTTTTTATATTAATGATTATTACAAAATTATTAATGATACTACCTATTTTTTTATTTAATATGATTTTTCTTTGTTATAATGTCAAAAAAATGTATTAATTTTAGCAGCTCTAGCATCAGTATTATTAACTGGAAAATTTTTATTAATTTCTAACATAAAATTTTAAATTTCAATATGCAAGCATTCTTTAATTTATAAGTATTTTTATTTTAAACTGCATAAGATTTAATTCTATAAATTCGATTTCCCAAAATGACTGATCATATATTCATAAAATAAATGCAAATACTATTCCAAGATAGATTGCTAAATGAAATATAGAATAATTTTATGCTTGGATAATTTTATATATTCACTTTTAAATCTACAATTTTGATTCCAAGTTAATACTAAATTAAGAATTAAATTTTTGAAGTATCACCAAGTTTTCAAATATTTTAATCTCAAATCCTGGTAATCCCAATAATGTGTTCAGAATATGGTCAAATTTTGAGTGTACATCAACAATCAAATATTTGAATAAGATAAAATTATAAAACAATGAAATGCAGCTATTTTCTTACCTCACCAAGAAATACAATATCAAAATATAGATAGTCCTCACCTTATGCAATTGAGACTGAAGGTTTTTTACATAACTTAGATTTTGCAAAATTTGGAAAAATGACTTTTTAATCAAAATTCTGAAGCAAAAACTATTGGAGCTAATAAAATACTGTAATTGCACCTATGCCATGTTATGGCACAATATTGCTCTCTGACTAAAACTGAGACAATACTGTATGGTACAAAATGTTCCAGTAATATGATACTTATAAAAAACACATCAAACATAAATAAATAAAGTAGCAAAATTATGATCTTTTAAATGTTATAAACTAATATGTTTGGACTTTAACTTGCAAATACAATAAATTTTTGTGCTCAATGCCTCAAAATAATTTTAGAAAATGTTTACATAAGGTCAGATTTATGGAGGTTGGATATATAATATATAAGTTGGGGACTATCTGTAGATTTTATGGTTTTTCCTAATTATCATATTATTATCAAATCCTTGCCTACAATCTTCACTTTTGGGAGAAGAATAACAGAATAAACAATATACAGTCAATTGCAAATTTTGCCTTAAGCGAGCCGAGGTGTGAGAGACTTTTGGGGCCCTATTAAAATAAATCTCTTTTTTTTTTTTTTTTTTTTTTTTTTTTTTTTTTTTTTTTTTTTTTTTTTTTTTTTTTTTTTTAGAAAAATCAATTCTATTAAGAATTGATTGATTATCAATTCTATTATAAATAAATTTATTGTAGCACTTTTGACTCTCTGGTTCTCTTCAGCAAATCGTAAACAATATAAACGTTAGAATAAAGTTTTAGAATACATTTTAAAAACAAATACATTTGAACAATAACCATCGTAAAATATTAACTGTTAAAAGTTCATATGCAAATCAGAAGTTTTTAAAATAAATTATATTTATAAAATATAAAATAAAATTAAAATATTAAATAATTTTATATGAATTAAATAACTTATAGGACCAATTGATGCATTAAACTATTAGGACTAAATTAGTTCTTCCGTTTTTTTTGTATTACATTGTTACACCAGGCCCATGCAAAGCTTATTAAGTTTGGTTCTATGGTGTTTATGGTATTATTTTCCACATTTTTATTATTTGAATTTATTCGTTTTTAAAATGTATTCTAAAACTATGTTCTAACGTTTATATTGTTTTTTATGATTTGCTGAAGAGGACCCAGAGGGTCAAAAGTGCTACAATAAATTTATTTTAAGTTAAAGAAAAATCTAAAGTTTTTATTTATCGATTATCCTGCTCTTTGCACTCATTTTCAATATTTGTTTAAAAATCAATTCTTTTATTTTTAGAAAAATTCATACAGAATTGAAAAATAATTAATTTTTTATAATTTAACATTGTTCAATACAAGCTTTAAAAGTAAATAAGAGGTCCTTGGGTTGTGGGAACAGAGTGGCCACTACCACTAACTATGCAAAAGTCCATCACTGTGTACTGTACTTAACTCATAGTACTATTTAGTGACCAATCTGTAACTTAGACATTTAGTGGACAATTACAGTAATTTATCCAAATCATCAGTTAATCACTAATTAATCACAAAATAATTTCAAATAATTTTAAAAAAATTCAGGAGTTAGATTTCAAAATAGCCAAATAATCAAAATAATAAGTCTAAGAAAATCATGACAGCTAATTTTAATAAGAAATATGATCATCTCAGATTGCAATACAGGCCTCTCAGTGCCTTCTTATACTTGTTAAAAAGTTCTGAATGCATTAATGACCATTCACACAAAAGTAACTTTAAAGATGTGTATTATTCTCACTGAAAACTTCTCACTAAAGGAATGAGAGCAGCAATCCATTTTCCAAGAACATCTTATGCATATTTAATCAGATTTAATTCAGGAAATTTGTTCAGCCAATCCACTGAATCAATTTTCTACTGTGAGAATCGAGACTATATAATTGTATAGTGCGCATTTTCTCTTATGATGAACTATTAATTGTATGAATAGATAAGTTGAAATTAAAAAGAAAAGAAAAGGAATGTGAAGTTTAGATGGATGAAGTTTCTCGTTCGCTACGGAAACTTCTCTTAATAAATAATACAAAAAAAAAAGGATAAATTTAATATAATTATAAATAAAAGAAATAGTTTTGTAAAGTAATATATAAACATCCTCAGGAAGATGTTAATTTAACGATAAACAATCGATTAATATGTCTCGATTATCAGCAGAATTTTATATACAAAAACATAACTCTCGACGAAACACGAGATATTATGGCGACGACGCGAGATCAAATTGCGGGCAGGTATCGCCAGGAACGCGATAATGTAAACGAAAGATTAACTTTGTAAAAACAAAGTATGTGGGAAGGAGAAAAGAAAATAGGTAAGAAGAGAAAAGTCCAAGGCAGAGTGAGAGTGAGAGTGAACGTCGAAGAGAGTCTGAGAGAAGGTGCTGTTAGGAAAGGTGTGCGCCGAAGGCAGTCTGAAAAAGTCCCGAAGGATAAAAGTGTAGTGCGACTTACGATCTTGGGAATCAAATCTATTTTATCAAGCAATTTAGTGTGATCCCGAAATTGTAATAAGCTGTAAAAGCTGCATTTTAAAACAAAGAAGAAAGTGAATAGTGGAAAACATCTGTGCCGATAGACTAAAGACTGAGATTACTGAACTAAAGACTGTAATTTGCACTAAGATTCTAAACCTGATTCGTCGACTACGAATTCTTCGACTTGTATTATACAAACTGAGGAAGGTATTTATCCTCCAATTATGTTTTTGAAAAGAAATCTCTCTCAATAAAGATCCAGGTTTGTTTTCAACCGTATCATTGTCTGTCATTGCATCACTGGAGATTTTTCTCCTCTCCATCCTTACTCACAAAAGCGCCACATATCCGCGTTTTTGGCCATAAAGAAATATCCTAATGCCACAGTCGCTCCATGGACCTCACACTACTCATCATGATATTGATCCACAAGATGATATTTATCCATATGTTTTTCCATTTGCAGACACATGCAAATGGAAAAATATATAGTTCAAGGATCTTATCTTTATAACATTGTCTATTCAAAGTGCCTCCCTCAAAGATGTTGAGATCTTTGCAGCAACTGTCAGTGATACTTGCCCAAACTAATAGATTTCCCCCTATAAAATAATCATTTCTCTAATGTTTTGATGGCTAATATAGTCAACTCTGGATATAAGTGGGCTTGGTTGTAATGATCATTCATTTATAGTGAACATAATTTATTTATCATTGGAAGTAAAAGTTCATTATAATTGGATTTAGCATATGTCAAAATACATAAATATAACTCTTACTTCAATTTTAATGAACATAAATACAAAATTCCAAGAAATAATATCATGCTAATATCATAATTCCTTGAAAAAATTTTGTTGACCAATTCTGGGAGTGCCAAAAACCAATACAAGTATAATACACATCCTTAATATCATTACTATTCTGGAAAATCACAATAAAATACATCATTACTATTTTGGAAAATCATTATGTATATTAGAAAAGGAATATTTTCAACTTTATTTTTAATATCACCATCATACACATCACAAGGTGACACACACAATACTAAAACTGAATTTTTTCTTATCTCAGAATGGTGTGAATAGGAATGATTAGTCTATTTGCAATATGTATTTTAAAAAAATATTGGATTGTCTTAAACTCTAAGTGTAACTCATAGAAATGAAAATCAAAAAGATTTATAAAGTTTCATTACCTAGCCTTTGAAATTATATCAATTTAAAAATGTATGTGACATTAATAAGGATAAACAAATACTATAAAAATGTTCAGTACTATGAAATTATATGAATTTATTTATTTTTTAATTTGATTTAAATATGGTTTTAAAATACAATTTTTATAATAATTAATTAAAATATGTTTATTAATATTTCAATAATTAAATAATTAGATTTTGTTTACTTTTCAGCATGAAGAAGGAGATTTAAGTTATCAATATAATAGAATAAAGAGTATATACTGGCAGTGCCTATCAGAGGGGAGCAAGAAAGGCCGCTGCCCCCGGCATCACGATTTTAGGGGCTTTTTACCACTGTATCTTTGTCAATTTTGTCATTTTAAAAGTAAGTTTCTGTGAAATAAATAAATGTTATAATTGAATAAATATTAAATATTATTTTTTTTTATTTTCTTGTCAATAGTTTTATTTTAAATTTTGAAGGGGCCTAGCATTTTCTCTGAAAGGCACTGTATACAGGTAATTCATTATCACGTATTTAATTAAATTTGTGAGATAAATCATTAAAATAATTTATCTTTAATACGTTTTTTTTAAAGTTTTATCAGAAATTTCTAGTAAAATCAATAATAAAAATTTAAATATCAAGTTAAAGAAGTTAAGAAAATAAGATTCTTTGGAGAGAAATAAAAAATCAGTTAAATTGATTAATATATTTTTATTGTAAAATAAAATAAATTCATTAATGTACAAGTAGAATAAAATTAAAATAATGAAGTTTCTCTATTGTTTAATATATATCAAAATTTTTAATTTTTATTTAAAACTTGCGAAATATTTCTCATATTAAAACTGTTTCTTTGGTATTTGTATCAAGAAAAATGTCAGAATTTATTCTATTTTTAAGGAGCTGACTATTTAAATTATTTTCGAATAATTAGATTTGCTTAATAATTATTTTTCTCAATAGGTCGTCTATCAGTATTCTCAAATTTAATGAATAAAGTATAAAAGTAAAATACCAGAATTATATTTCCTTTTGCTTTTTCCCACGAAAAAAAAATTTATAATTACATCATTTACTTGATTCAAAATTTAATTTATATTTAAATTTTCGTATGTAATCTCACAATAGTTTTATTATAATTAGTAAAAAATAATAATTAAACAACTGGCTATTAGTTTAACAAATGAAGTGAAGTTTAAAAATAAAGTGACCAGATTTTCTGAACTTCAACCCAAGACGTTCTAGATATTGGGGTGAAGATGGTATAGGGTGTGGGTTGAACATAAACCCCCAAAAAAATTTTCTTGAAA
This sequence comes from Olivierus martensii, assembly GCA_000484575.1. Classification (NCBI taxonomy): domain Eukaryota; kingdom Metazoa; phylum Arthropoda; class Arachnida; order Scorpiones; family Buthidae; genus Olivierus; species Olivierus martensii. The sequence goes on from AYEL01058425.1 coordinate 28,144, forward strand.
AAAAATGAAAAAATAAATTATTAAAAAATTTGCAAAAAGGCGGGTTAGGGGGTATAGGGTGTGGGTTGAACAAAAACTCCCAAAAAAATTTTCTTGAAAAAAAATGAAAAAATAAATTATTAAAAAATTTGCAAAAAGAAAGTAGGAAGAGATAAAGAAACATAAACAATATATTTTACTATTACTTTTATTACTTTTTCTTCAGATTGATTCATCCACATTGGTTATGGGCAGGGGTTCTCAAAGTTTTGCCCAGGTTGGGATGACCATCTTCTATGTATAGTAAAAGTTAGGAAGGAGAATTCTTCAGACGCTAATTTTTTAAAATTAAATCACGTTAATTTTTTGTTTTTAATTTTTTAATATGAACTATTTACTTATAAGTAAAAAATGGGGCAATCCGGGACATTTTTTCAAGCCAGGACCGAGTCAAAACGGGGACTATCCCCGCTAATCAGGAACATTTGGCTCATTTTAGTTTAAAAACTGAAAAACTGATTCAAAAAGTGTTCTTTATGAAGCAAAATTCAATAATCTATAATTTATTAAAGTATAATGTCAAATGATAAAAAATATATAATCAGAACATAATATATTTGCTATGTTATGGTCCATACCACAGTAGCCATATTATCTCAGAATGGAAATAAATAAATAAATAAATGATATTTATTTTTTATATGTAAACAGTGTAATTTAATTTATTATGATCCATACCACAGTAGACATATTATCTCAGAATAGAAATAAATAAATAAATAAATGATATTTATTTTTTATATGTAAACAGTGTAATTTAATTGCATAATTTTTAACCTGAATAAATTTGAGAATTTGTGAAGAATATTTTATCATGTTATTTATAGTAAAAAAAAAAAGTTAACAGATAGTTTTAGTATTGCGTGTTAAGAGTGTAGGCAGCATGAAATTCATGGGTATACAGCTAATTTTTGCTATATTATTAACAGTAATATAGTACTATTACTGTTACTATATTACTGTTATATAATATAGTAACAGTAATAGTACTATACTATTACTATACAGTAGTATAGTAATAGTACTGTACTATTACAGTACTATTACTATACTGTAATAGTAAGCTGTAAGCTATTGCTATACAGTAAATTTTTGCTATATTATTAACCTAGCTAAAAAAAAGTTGTGTGCTTTTTTTAAACTTAAAATTAATTACACTTACTCCTTCAAAGAGTGCCTACACTCTTCACGCTATACAGTAACATTTTTGCTATATTATTAACTTAGCTAAAAAAAGTTGTGTGCTTTTTTTAAACTTAAAATTAATTACACTTACTCCTTCAAAGAGTCCTTTTTTGTCAGAAAATGTTCTTCTGTCGATTCTGCGTTCGTATTTGCTAGCGACTTGAATTTTTGGCTTGAAAATAATTTTATTATATTAGGAAAAAAAATACAGTAAAGTTTATAAATAATATATATATATATTGATCATTTTACTTACCGGATATTTTCCCTGCAAAGCACTGAAAATATTTAAAATAATATAAATAAGTTAAAATTAAA
>AYEL01058426.1:0-34728 GCA_000484575.1 Olivierus martensii
TAAATATGTATAAATTATATTTCTTGTAATTAGTTATATATATTTATAACTTTCATGAAATATTTATTACTATTTAGGTTTATAAATTCTGAATTTTGATTTGTAAATTTTTAATGTTGGTCATAATTTTTTTGTATATGAGTAGCTTATAATCTTCGAGGCCCGTACAAAAATGAATATAAAAATATATAAGTTATCATTAATAACAATAAATTATAAATAATATGCAGGATGTCATCTGTAAAACGAAATGTAGTAAATATTTTTAAAACACGATACAATTTTGTTCGAAATTACTCACGCATTTTGCCATGACTCACTTTCAAAACGAATTTCTTCCAAATAACTCATTCTTCAGAAGGATGGCCACAAAAGATGACGCAAGTCGTTAGCCATTTCCTATCGCTTTCACTTTCGTTCGACTGTCAGATTGATCGAAGTGATTAATAGTTATCTCTCCACAATACATTTGTGGATGAAGAGATAGGATATGATGTTATTGGAGTTTACATTAAGTGTTCTCTCCGGGGAGTCCACGCTGCTTCCAGTTTTGCATTTTAAAAGTCATTAAAATTATCGAAGAGTGATTCATATTCAAAGTTGATTTATTATTGCGAGTAACCGACTTATTTGATAAATTAAACAAAATAAAAAAAAATGTATTTTCGAAGTTGATTCTTAAGCTATACAAAATGAAATTTCTCCAGTTTGAATTATTTAAAATTCGGACCAACTGGAAGTGATTAATGAATTTTTTTTTCTTCTTTTCAATATTTTATCTGTATGACATCTCTTTCTGATGCAAAGGTCTTTCAGAGAGTAGTGCGATACATTGAAAGCCGGCTATGAATAAATAATATTTTTATTACAATATCAATACCAATGTATATGTTACGGGGAAACTCGGCTATCGGTAAAGTTTTGTTCAAATGTGGCTACATTTTGAAAACTTGACTTGGATTTATTCTCCCTTTAGTGTTTTCTATAGAAACAGCGCTGAATTAATTTTTTACAGCGATTTTAAAGTTTTTAAACAAGTAAATTACGTTTAAATTTGTATTATTGTTATAAATATCGATTTTTAACACAAAAATTATAAACCTATTTCAGTTTGAAAGATTCTTATTTTTGTGATTTATTTAGAAGTAGGCCTATATCTGGTACATATGATTATTTATTTATGCAAACTGAATTTATTAGCCTGCGTTAATAAAATATTTCCATTAAATGTGGTTGCCATCATTTCTTAGAGTTGCGTGAAAGACAAACATCTTATATATTTTCTTTGCGTAGAGTAACATAAAACATCTTATTGAAACTTGTAACTTTAAAGCAGTTATAATAATTTTTCTATAAATCAATTCGTGAAAACATCTACTTTTTCCTATAAATACTGTATATAAAATGTTATATATCTGTTAACTTGTTAGATCTGCAGTCACATTAAATATTGACGAAAATACAAACTAAAAAATAGAATATTACGTAGTCTGAATAAAAATAAATATGAATCCATTCAATACTTTTGAAATTTGCGCATATGTTTAATTTATTTCACATATCATGAGTAATATTTTTATAAATATTAAATCACTTTTTGATGGTCTTCATATTTAATGACATAATAACGTTTTGTAAGAGTTATTTTTAAATTTCAAAAATATTTTAAAATTTAAAAATAATTTTCACGTAATTAATGAAAACTGTAAAAGTTTTTAAAGCGATACAAATACTGTATTGCCTCTTCTTTTCGTCTCTATTGAACATCTAACATGTTTCCAAACACATCGGCGATCCTCACCAAAAAAACTACCAAAAAACTATTGAAAAAAACTATAAAAAAGTGTTACCGAGAAGAAAAAAAAAAACTATTTAGTGTTACTCAAACATTTCTGTTTGTTGAATAAATAAACTATTGATACGTGAACATTTTTAGCGTTAACATCTGCAGGGACATCGAAGACGATTGTTTTTTCAACAGATTCCTCATGTTTGTTGATAAAATTGTGTTTAAGTAATGCTAGAAAATTATTTTTCTATACTGTTTCTTACCTATGCTTTATAGAATCATTTTTTATTTATAAATTGTTAATAAAATACTTTAAATTATAATTAATTTTATAATTTAAATATTTTATTGTATTGACATTAAAATTCGAAAAAAATTAGTTTACATAAATCGTTGTTATTCCAATGAATTCAAATTAAAATTAATTTGAAACAGTAAAAAAATCGTACCTGATTATTAATTTGATTGATTATTATAAATTTTTATACCTATTTTAAAATTACATAAAGGGTTAAACTGTGGCGAACCTGAAAATTCCTTTGAAGGAGACAAATTGACAGTATCTGCGATGGGATCGATAGAAGAAGTGAGGAATGATGATCGATAACTGGATTCCCTTTAAAACTTTCGAATAATGAGCCTCGTGGGAATTTTATTCATTTATCAATAAAAATAAAAACAATAACAAATTTAAATAAATTCCGATAAAGCCTATAATTATTAGTGTGAAAGGATCCATCAACCATTAATTAAAATGTATTAAAAACATAAATATAGAGTTAAAAAATTTGTAATTTTGGTTCTGATTTCAGTTGAGAGACAAATGTGACATTTTTAGTACTTTTTGATTTCTGGTGGCTTCTTTGTCTTATTTATTTTGACTACACTATTCACAAATTCGATTTCTTTTTCGAAACTTATTTTTCAGCTTTATTGAGGAGGGAGTCAGTGTCTTTGAAGTCGTATGTGAATAAGTATTAAGAAAAAGGTTTCTGTAAACATAAAAGTTTTTATTAGATCAATAAAATTAGTGTTATGACTGTTGCTTTTTTTGTGTACATTTGGCTTGCAGCATAATAATTGAAAAAAAAAAAAAAAAACTGTTGCTTTTTTTTGTGTACATTTGGCTTGCAGCATAATAATTGAAAAAAAAAAAAAAAATGCAAGTCAAAATTTCCTGAAGCATTATTTCTTCTAGAGATATGTTTATTAGAAGATAGTTTATTAGATTTGATGATTAAAATTTTATTAAAAAACAGAATATATTTTGAAGTAACAAAAATTGACTAAAAAGTGTGGTTTTTTTCTTTTTCTTTTCTTCATCAACAGAGATACAGTATATCAATGGATTTCATTGTTCGTCTGAATTCGATCAAATTTGGGATAGATACATTTTCTTACGCTACTTAAAATTTTATAGTAATTTCAATATAATTGAATCAAAATAAAAGCAAACTTAATTTAATGATACTATATATGTTAATATACTACAGTATATCATTAAACTGTTGTTAGATAGAATTTCTCATAAAACGATAACAATATTCTTCAACTGATTTATTTGTTTTAATAAATAATATATATTACGAAAACATCTTATGTACTAATCAGTTACAAAGATTATGAAATGTTTTCTGCAATTCTGCAAGCTGTTACTTGGTTAATGATAAGAGAAAACAATAACCGTTTCTAAATTATAGTAAAATACCATTTACTGTAATTATCGTCTCTTTGTATTTTTTAATATAAAATGCGGTATTTATAAACTGTTTTTGTAATATATTAATTATTCTACGCAAATCGAATTCATTTACTGTAATTATCGTCTCTTTGTGTTTTTTTAATGTAAAATGCGGTATTTATAAACTGTTTTTGTAATATATTAATTATTCTACGCAAATCGAATTTACTACTACTATTCAGAGAGCTATATCACTCAAAAAGAAGAAGAATAAAAAATATTACTTATGAATAAAAGATATTACTTTTTTTATTTGTGATATAGGCTAAATATGAGCAATACGTCTTAATTAAATCTGAACTTATTTACTTATTTTCGAAATTTTTCAAATTAGAGATCTTATGCTTATTTTCAATTTGAAGTTCGAGTTTCATTAGATTTTCTTCGAATTTTATAAATTTTTTAAAAATAAAATGAAGTCTGTATTCAAAAGAAGATCGTTAATAGACTAATGGATGTTGAATTACTATAAATAATATTTACATATGAATTGAAAAGTATTTAAATTTTTTTATAATAAAATGAAGTCTGTATTCAAAAGAAGATCGATAATAGACTAATGGATGTTGAATTACTATAAATAATATTTACATATGAATTGAAAAGTATTCATAGAATCAAATCTTAACTAAAAACGTTATTCGCTGGAAAATCGTTAATATTTTTGTTTTCTTTAATTATATTTTTACTTAATTTATTATGAAGAATGATAAACTAGAAAAAAAGATATATAAATTTATTTCATTAATTTGATCTTTTATGATATAATTTTTCATTAATTCATTTTATTTTTCAAAAATAAAGAGCGAAGTAAACCAGATGCTTCAATCAATAATTTAGTAAATTTAAATACAAGAAACAAGAAACACCTGCTCTTTCACCTGATTTTTTTTATATATATTCTTCTTTTTATTGGGATATCATAGAATATTTTAATTACCATAATTTTTTGGAATGTCTCGAATTTTTTATATATATTCTTTTTTTTATTGGGATATCATAGAATATTTTAATTACCATAATTTTTTGGAATGTCTCGAATTTCAAAAGCATAATTAATCTTATCTAGATGAAAGAAGAGCAATTGAAATAAAGAACAAATTCTAAAATATTCAAAGAGGTTACTGCTATGCATGAAATTTGTAGGTATGATGGATGAGATATTTGATTATCTAACTAAACTATGACGCCAATGCAATTCCAAAGAGGTCGCATAAAAGTCACTCTGACCTCATTTCTACATTTTCCTGTCTGATCACCAGGGTAACAGAACTCGGAGAATATAACTTTTGACATTCTTCTCGTTTATATCATGATCCTTTATATATTGCTGGAAATATTGAATTACTTATTAAATCGAAAACTTTTTAATATACTTTCTTTTAGTTCGTCCTACATCTTCTGATGTTTGTTTACAAAAAGTTTTATTAGAAAATAGTTTAAATAGTTTAAGTAATGTATTTTCTATTTAATTGCCATATAAGGAAAACAATAGAAAAGAAAGTAACCTCTTGCATTTAGATCAAAGCTTTTTCATGCTTGATCAAGTATTGTGATGCCCTTCCGGGATTTTAGCCTAATTAATTACTGCCTATATTTTATTTATATGCAAATTCTATAAAATTAACAAGTCAGTATCGATCGTCCGACTTTCAATTATTCCGATTTTTACGTCATTTTTGATAACTGAAAATGATCAAAATTGAATCATTATTACGTCCGTAACAATGATTCAATTTTAATCGTTTTCAATTATTATTGACGTAATAATGGCTTTTATATCGATCATTTTTGATGCGTGGATTTCTAACAGATCCCAAATAATATATGCCGCTTAGTAACCTCCAAATGATAGTAGCGTAAAATGAGAGAGAGAGAGAGAGAGAGGGGGGGAGGGAATATCAATAATATATACGAATTTCATTCAAATAGGATAATATTTATGGGAGATATCGTGCTAACAGGCATTCAGTCAGATATGATCCTATGTTGATGATTTTCAACAGATTTTTATTTCTTTAGAGATTTCTAATAAATTATATACGCAAATTTCTTTTAAATGAGAATATTTACGCGAGATATTGTGCCGACTAACCGATAAATCTAATTTTTATATCATTAGTCAGTTTATCATAGCAATATCTCACGTAAATATTCTCATTTAATTAAAATTTGCGTATATAATTTATTGGAACTCTAGAGAATAAAGTCTGTTGAAAACGATCAACACAGGATCATATCTGAATGACTGCCTGTTAGCACTATGTCTTCCATAAATATTATCCGATTTAAATGAAATTTATATATATTATTGAGAACTCTCTCTCTCTCTTTGTTTTACTCTCTTTTCATTTGGAGATCATTAAATGGCATGTATTATTGGAATCTTTTAGAAAACCCGGCATATTAAAAATGATCGAATGTAACATTCGATCATTTTTAATATTCCTGGTTTGCAAAATGATATTTATAACATAATTCTTTTATTAATCTGTTGAACAGTTATAACAGTACAACACTTCCTCATTTATAAAAAATTCAGCGCGGAAAAAAAAAAAAAAAATCTTATTGATTAAATTTTACTGCATATTATTTTAATGCAACTAGATCTATTTCCTCATTTATAAAAAATTCAGCGCGAAAAAAAAAAATCTTATTGATTAAATTTTACTGCATATTATTTTAATGCAACTAGATCTACCAAGTCATAATTTTTGAAGCAATAAAATTTTTCTTTCATTTAGATACCTGAAATTAAAACTTTATAATTCCATCTTCAAATAATTGAGAACGTCGTATTATTTATTTTTTTGCAACTTGGGAAAGAGATATATTCCAATTTTTATTAATTATTTTTTCTATTACTAATATAATAAAAGTTTCTTAATATTATTTTTATGACCAATTTTTTTTTTCTTTTAAATTTGTTATAGAATATATAGTATATGCAAAAAATTAAAATTAAGAATGGAAAATAATTGCTTTTTAAAATATGTTGTTAAAACTTGTGTACAATTTTAGTTTTAGAACTTCATTATTTTTCGAATTTATTTTAATTAAAGGTTAGTAACTTTACGCATGATAAAGTTTGCTTCATTCTAAAACAAACAGCGAGTTAAATTGTTGCTTCAGTGATTCTAGCAGACTAAAAGTTTTATTAGACTAAAATTGATCCATACATGATTAAATACTTACAATATGGTTAACATTTGAAATCGATCAAGAAGTGTTTCGAATTTCGACTTTTATCTCTTCCAAAAGGTAGAAGAACTATTATCTCAACTTCATCCGAATTTTTTTAAAGTGAAATTTATGTTACAATGAACTATTCAATCACTATAACACCACGAAAGTTTTCGAAGAAAAAACTTAAAAGAAAGGGGGAGAGAGAGAGATTTTAACTGTAAAATTAATGATGCTCGTAGAACCAAACATAATGGGATACCATGCTCTTCGTTGATTTTACTTATTTTTAGTTTGTCACTTTTTCGAAAACTATTTTTATTTTTAAGAACCATCTTCTCTTAATAGGAGAGACTTCGAGAAAATTCAATTTTTGTGAAAATGTCACCATTCCATAAAATTTCTTTCCTCCATTATAGAAACTTTCTTTTTTAATTTGAAGATGAAAGGAAAAATACATTCATTTTCTACATTTCTTAATAAATTATCCTGAGCAATGTTGGCTTATAAAATTTCTTAAAATGGCAATTTATTTTGCTATTGTATATAATATATTTGAATGAATATTAAAATTCATGAATATAAATTAGTAAACTTGACGTAAATTTATGAATATAATCGTGATTATTAATCTAATTTTCATTTTGCGATTTGTAGTATTTGTATCTGGTAAATCAGGTTTTAAAATTTACGAAAAAAATATTAACCTCCTTTTAATATTTATGAATGAAAACAAAATATTGCCTAATATAAATTTGATTTAATGGAAATTTATTCAAATTTCCATTAAATCATCATACAAATATGATGATTTAATGGAAATTTGAATAAATTTACGAAATGTTCAATCATTGTATTTTTGTACAAAATATACTTTAGTCTAGATAGAAGTATTTATATTTTGTTCGATTAGCCAACTTTATCCTGTTTATGATTAGGTGGATTAAAGAGTTTATTAAATGCTTCACTTAATTCAAAAGGAAAAAAAAAGGAATGAAAAATGAATCTTCGTGATCTAAAATGAATCTTCCATCTATAAATTAATAAGAACATAATCAAAATATTCTTAAAATTACAATAAATCAAAAAGTAACTCTTCTGAAAATCTTTGTTATTCTGAATTTTTCATTTCATGCTTCACTGTCCAACACATTGATCCACTATTCATCATATTGAAAAACTAATAATAAATTTCATTGTTAAATATCCTATATAACCAACAGCAACCGTCGATGTTTCAGAAATTAAAAAAAAAATAAAAAATTCTAGTTTATATTTTAGCGCCCAACATAATCAATAATATTTTATTGATTATGCCGTGATTAAATCTATTAATCGTACTTAATTGTTTTATTTTAACTTTCTCTCAATACTGTAATTAAATCAATGAATATAATATTTTATGAATAAACATCATAGATTTATTGTTAATTGAAATATTATAAAATATGATAGAAAAAATTGGAGATTTTCTTCGAAAATTTGTTTCATATCTTTGCGATTCTGAAATATATATATATATTGATGATGATGATGATGCCAAATATGTTATAATCGTAATAATCTCATATGTTATATTTTTACAAACATCAGTTTGACCTCAATTATTAGTTAGGACGATGTCCTCGTTGCTATAGTAACCGCTCTGCTCTAAATGAAACCCTTTTTTTCTTATTTAATGCATTCTTTCATGAGCAAGTGGGATTTAGAACTTCGTAAATAAAGAAAAAATAGAGAAAGTATAGTACGCTTCTGGATTTTAATTAAAAAATTCTGAAATTATTAATATCATACAGAACAGAACGTTTTAAACCAAAACTAATCTCCAATTTTGCTTCTCTCCAAAAGGATCAATTTCTTCAGAAAGAGTAGTTTAATGCTTTGATACGTCAATAATGTTAAAATCATTTTATAAAGAATATCTTTTAAATTTTTAATGATTTAAATGGATTCTGTATCGTATACTTCTGAATAATTTATTTCAAATTATAATCGTCTTAATTATTATCGATTAGACTACTGTATAACGTATATTCAAATTTATACCAGAAAATAATACACAAACGTAATTAATATGATAATTATAGTACATAATAAAATAAAAGATGAAACAAAAATTCTAATTAAGTTAATTTTCGAGTTAAATCTGATTTCGCGTGTAAATATGACAGAAGGTATACGATATGATGACATTTTATGGTCAGTTCTCTTTTGCGGAATGAGTTCTGCTTGTATTGATGGATTTAAAGATCGTAGATCAAACGGTCACGCATGACGTGATTGAGCAACATTCTGTAACTCCTCTTTAAGCTAACGATGACGGTATCGTTAGTCGCCACCCCGCTGAATGCGATCAGTCCCCAGAAATGGCTAAAACTGTTACTAAATGCAGTTGTAAAAGGGGAGAGGATTTACTATCGACTTAACTCTAAATTTATAGTAACTGTTACGTATCAATGATGTATGAAGCTATCTAAAAATGAAAAATACTAATGTGTTAACTGTAAGTCTCTTAATCTCGTTTACAATATGTGAAGTTGAACAGATGCCAAAATTCTTAAACAGCTTATTTTTTATAAAATACCTAAATGTTTTAGAATATATCAAAAATACAATATAATTTAATTAAAATTAGATTAATTCTGATAAGTTTGTTTATTCGTTAATTTTCAATAATCTGTTCCCATTCAGACAAAACTATTAAATTTAATTTTCATAATTTATAGAATTTAATGTGCGTTACTGAATTCTTTTTTAAATTATCTATTTTTTGTAGATGACGATTTATATAATTCCTCGCAGAAATTAGCTGTTTTACTCAATATGATGTATATGCCATATTGAGTAAAGTAGATCAAGTTTTTTTCCGATAAATGACTCAGAACAACTAACCGCAAAATTACTATTCTTTTCTATCTAAGAATCGTGTCAGAACTCATTGATATTCATGGGAAATACGACAATTAATTTCTAATTTATATAATTTGACAAAATTGGGATACAAAATTTTTTAAATAATTTTTAGCATTCACAAAAAGACATCGTTAAAAATCAAGCGACATCCATTTCTTATAAATGAAGAGTTTCCCCCCTATATTACATTCCATCGGGCATGAACAATTGTAGAAACTAGTTCGTTTACATTCCAATTTGTCGCAACTTTAAATTCCCTCTTCAGGTGATTTTTATATATGCAAAATACAGTATTTTACAGATATAGTATACGAAGAAATAATCTGTATTATGTTTATCTGCAGAATTTGGCTTATTTACTGAAGTAGGAAAGGTGGGGCAAAACCGCGTAGGCGGTCAAACTGGGTATCTTGTATCTCCCTGATGACCGCTGTAATCTAGCAGCAAACTCAAAAACTACTTCCAAACCACCATTATGCCAGTAGGAACTGAATTGGAGATGTGCACGGTAGTTGCTTTGCTAAATTTTTTAAAATTTTTACGCTGAAATATTTCGATTTTCTGATTAACATATATACCATTCTGTACCTATTGATAATGATTCTTCAAGAATCATTATCAATAAATATACCTCTGTATTCATTAACTTTTAAGAAATATTTGAATGCATTAATCCATATTTTACCGCATCATTGAATGTATTGATAGATATGACATTTTTATAAAAACATGTCGTGGTGGAGCAAAACCGGGTAGTATCCATATTTCAGTACTCAATATACCCAGAAAAAAAAACATAAGAAGGCTTCTAGATGAAAACTTTTTAAAACCACAAAAGTCAGTGACATAAAAGAAGAAAGCCTAAAAGCAAACGAAGGGGGAATAGGAAGTAAAGAATGTTAAGAAAAGTGGAAAAAAAAACATTGAAAATACAGAATCATCTTCAAATGAGGAAGAAAACACTGAAACCTGCATATTTTGTTACGAACTATATACACATTCCAAATCAAAGGAAGGATAGATCCAGTGTTGCACATGTCAAGGTTTCGACCATGAGACTTGTTCAAATAAAGAGGAAGAGGATGACACATTTATATGTGACTTTTATTGCAAAAATAAGAAAAATAATGTTTTTTTTTTTTTTTTAATTTTTGTAAATAAAAATTTTGAAAATGTGGATTGTTGGAATGTATTCAGGCAAATACCCGGTTTTACCCCACCCATGGGGCAAAACCGAGTATTTGCAATTAAAAAAAAACTGTTCGTAAGGAACAAACACAATTTTGACATAAAAACCCATTGTTCCTGATAGATTAACACTTGTTATAATGTAATTTTCAAAATTTTTCTATTCAAATTAAAAAATTATATGAATTCAAAGTTAAGGTACCCGGTTTTGTTTCACCTTCCCCTATAATAAGCAGTTCTGAAAAGAACTAGTAATCTACTTTCTGAATGCGCCTTTTATTTTAGAATGATTAAAGACAAGAAACAGAATCATCTTCAGGTCACGAACCTATGCATTGAATGTCATAAAAATCTATTAAATATTGTAGTCCATAATTATTATAGCGAAATCTCTAAAGATTAACTTTCTGCCATTTTTAAATGAATAAATGTATAGAGTTAATTGTTCTTACATCAAATTCGATTCTAATAGCTTGAACATCTTTGCTAGATTTTATAAAATTCAATCAAATAGTTTAAAAATTATTTGGAAGAAACTTTTGAAATTTGAATATGTTCATCGAGAACATCTTCAACGACTTGACATCCTACTGAATTTCATAAAATCTAGTGAATACTTTAGAATATATTAAGAAAATTTGAACCCAGAAGTTTGAACGTTCTCCATTTTCAGATGCTTGAAAATAAAAGATTAAATGATGCGGCGTTTAATAATAGAACATTTGTTAGTTATAATAATCATTTATTTATATTTAGAATATTAATTCTAACAAATTTATTTATTTTTCGTTATTTACAAAAAAAATTTCCATTAATTAACGAATTTATAAGCAAATCATCTACAATAAACATTCCTATCTTCAATATCCAAACTTTATAATGATATCTGATGCAATTAATTCATTTCATATAGAATAATGCAATTCCTGACATTATTGGAATGTAATGATCCTTGGTTTAATGGCATTCTATAGAAATGCAAAACACATTCCATTCTTATTGACAGTGACACAATTTCGCCATCTGGAAATAGGAAATTCTGTATCTAGTTTAAAATTTATCATGAATCTATATCAATATCAATGAGATGTATTGTAATGACCAAATACCGATCGATGATGATCAATGTAGATTTGAAAAATCGAGATCGATGGCTTGATCTCAATTCGGAACTATCCTAAAAAACTCAATGTAAAAAGGATATCGAAATTCAATTCCTGTTCTCTAACGTAAAAAAAATTAAGTTTTCCCACATGATTTCCAGTGATTTCACTGAATATAATTGCGCTGTTCTAATAAAAAATATATATATCGGATAACTGTGGGGCAAATAGACATGGGGGCAAACGGACATCATTTAAGGAAATTAGCAATATTTAATATATTAAAACTGGTAACTACATATTAGAAGTATGTTATATATTGTATATATATATATATATATGTTTATTTTTCGTCAAATGAATCCATTGAAATGTTAAAGGAACTTCTAATTAAGCTAAAAAATTTTATCAGGTGGAACAAATTTTCATTTAAATTTGCCCTGAAGTAAAATTTATGTTTTAGTAAATAAGGGTTTTATATTTAATCGTAGTTTCAAAAATGTTATGCTTGATAGCTTGGTAACTTAAAAACCTTTCCCATCGTTAGCCGTGTTCACTAATGTGCTGCTGCCATTTATTTTTTAGTTTTGTAACTTTAAAGCGCAAAACTGATGATGGGGCAAACGGACACATCTCTGTGGAGGCAAAAGGACAGGTGTGTTTTTTGCCATTTAAAGCTTAAAATATGTATTTTATCAAATGTTATTTATAAGAGGATTATATTTATATTAATACCTGTAGATGGCATTCTATTACTTGTATTTTAATTCTATTATTTACTGGCCTTATCTATTAATATATTAATTACACTTTTACAGATATGATTGGTAATACTGAAAGAAATTCAAATCGATGATAATTAGTTGGAAGAAAACGTGATATTCGTTGTGAAAGCTTTTAAAATTGACGGTATGCTATTAATAACTGCAGCTAAATCATGTATTATTAATCTAAAGAACACATTAAGGAGGCGAAGTTTGTCCAATGTAGAGATTCCCAATTTCGATCAACAAAACAGATTTTTAAGATAGAGGAAGTTGAAGTTAACAAAGTTGATGCTACTGACAAAAGTGGGAGAGACACCCAAGTAGCATAAATTTCTATAATAACCTTGTTTAAACCTCAATAAAGAAAACATTTTCCAGGCATATAGAGTGTTATATAAAGATAGTGTAAATTGTATGCAATGCCTGTATTACTTGAAAAGACATCATATATCATGTATAGAAAATGGAAATGATTCATATTTTGTTTGTCATTATTATCTCAATATACTAGTGATTCAAAAACAGACGTCAGTTTGTCCCTACAGTGTGGGCAAATGGACAGCGTGCATTCTTTGTTAAAATCAATTATTATAAAACTTTATTGCAGCTGACAAAAGTAAATGTTAGGTGCTTCGATAGCTTAGATCTTACTGAATATAGTAATAAATATTAGAATCTGCTTTAACAAAGCACATTCGAAATATTCTAAAATATATCACTAGCGTGTCCGTTTGCACCACAGTTACCTTATATATAAATTCCGCACTGCTGAAATTATCTGAGAATATTTCTTTTTTTCTTTTTTTTTAAAAGGAAATACCAGGTGTTGATGAACATTAATATCTTGCTGAAAAAATAATACACCTTTCAATAATATATTTTAATGGTGTGATACTTTTGATATTGTAAAAAAAATCACTCTTCCTACTTTATCTTGGAACAATAATTTTTTTTGAAAAACTTATTTTCTGAAATAGTCTGAAAATGTTAAAAATGATACAAATTTATTATTATTTGAATGTACTTGAGATAAGGTATAGCTTTCCAGAATGATTTTCAGGTTAAACGCAAAACTGCATATTTTTGAACGGTAAGAGAAGGATCTAAAATGATATTAAGTTATACTTTTTCATAAACATCATTCATACACTTAAATTATATCTTTAAATCTTATTGTATTCTTTAGAACTAAGAATTGATTTTATTCAATATTTTCATGAATGTTTGAATAAATAATAAAAATAATAATAAGTAGTTAATGAAAACCTATTGTATATCTATAGATACTAAGTGGAATATAACTAAATCAATGTAGGGCCAATATTCAATTCAAAATTGCTGCAAATTATGTTATGATCATTCAACTCAATAAAATATCCTTTATATTGCGGGAATAATTCTTTTGTATCTTCTCAAATACATTACGGTATTTCTATGTTACTATGTTACTTTAGTTTACATGGAATCCTGTTAGAATGATAGCAACCTCCAGTAGTAAAGAATATTTGTCGGTTAAGTTAGAACTGTATTGTACTAGTATTGCACAATATTTCACATCAGAGAAATTTATTTTGGCTCAGAAAGAATTTCGGATCTTCGAGATTTGAACTCCATTTTTGTCCTTTCCTGTTAGAGATTTGATTTACTTTTAAAATATTTTTTGCCTTTTCGTTCTTTCGATCTAAAACGCTTTGTTTCGGCTTTTTCAAATCTCCGGCCGGAAGTTTTTCAAAAGCTTAGAATCTAGAGCTAGGATTTACAGTAACACCTTTCAAAAGAAACATATTGCGATTCCACAGGGAATTCAATACACTCTCCAATCACGAATAAAAAAAGATTCATTCTTTCTCAATTGTCTTCCACTTCTGAAAATTTTCTGAAGCGCATTAAATCTTGCCATTACTGAAATAGCAATTTTTTTTTCTTTTTAGTAAATAAAAGTGTCAGTTTTCAAAGCGGCTTATAAACCATTAAATACTCGAAAAAAAAAATCAAGCTTGAATGTCAAACATCTTGAAAAATAACTTAATGAATTATTTAAACACAAAAGGATTATAAAATGGATGTTAAAATATTAAAAAAAAATCATGGCCACAACATATTTCATTATTTTGCCCGTTTAACGTGAAATGCAATTAAGTTTTGTTCAAAGTGAACACAAGAATGAGATTATTGGAATGAGTTTTAGAATTAGATTATTTTAGTCGAATTAATTCGACATTACAAAATAATAAATGATACCTCCACCCATAAAAATTAGCATATATATGGGTGGAGATACAGATGCTTTTTGTCGAATGCCATTGCAATAAGTATACTTACACTACATATTAAATGATTTTTTTTCCATTATCATCAAATGAATTACGTTTGGCAGTTTAGAACACACAACAGATTAATTTAATAACGGAACATGTTCTTATGTCAAAAAATTAGAACGTCCGATTCATTTTCTTAATTTATACATCTTTCATTTTGCTTGCATTCAGTTTTTAATCTACGAATACTTTGAATTCATATGAAATCATGCATTTAAAAATGGAAATTTAGACTAAATCTATTTAGAAAAATACAAAAAAAAAATACTTTTTTGCGTTTTTGAAGTAGATATTTTTTTAGCTTGATGATGATATAAATATTTATACTGTATTTTAAATCAGTCGGATCGAAAAGTCGGTTTCGCATTTCATTACGGAGTGATTACTAGATAAAAATAAGTTGTATCTTGTAAACCTTTGACTCTCTTAGCCACCGTATTGTCAGCAAAACAATGATTTTGTGGTATATCATGTGACAGTCTGCCATAGACAGGTGTACTAGACCATTTGGTGCCTCAGAGTAAGCTGTTGCTAAGGGAACTGAATAGAACCGTGTGTGAACGATTCAAGAAATATCAACACGCAACAAATAGACCATCTATCTGAATACTGTGCTATTATTATTATTATTATTATTATTTCGAAAGCGTGTTTTAACTGCTCTAATATTACAAAAAGTATTACAGTAATCCTGATATGTTTTGATTTTGAACATGTTTTCATTTAAACCTAACAATATTAATTTCTAATTAAATTATCGCATGAGTGTGAATTTGAGATAAAAGGATTTATTTTGATGTAAATTGATTCTAACACATAATTTAAAATAAAACAATTAGTAATTGTTAGTTTAAATCAGAATCGATTTATATAATTCAATTACAACTCATAATTATAATTTTAATCCAATAAAAATATTTATAAGAAGAAAATCTCATAAATGTATTTTTAGCGAGGAAAATTTAAAGAGATTAATAAAATAAATGAAGCAAATTATTAGTACGAGAAAATTTTATTAAATAAAATGCATAAAAATGTAATTTTAACGAAAATTTATTTTGCTTTTAAGATATAAACAAGTGTTAGTTAATAATTTTTTAATACAGTATCCAAATGTATTAAATTTTTCAAAAATATATATATTAATTTCCTAAAAAGTTTTTATTTTCTTATGACTAAAATTTTAATTTTTAATCTGTAATTTTTTTAATCAATATAAAACAATTTAAATATCATCTTTATTATGCATTATTCAGAACATACCGAACACTTTAATGAATTTCGTAGCGTTCAGATTATTAACAAATTTATTATGAAGATTATTTTTCGGAATTAGCCTAATTCCAGTAATTAACTAATTAAGTTTTCGGTTTTATGCATCTATTAACATAAACTTGATTAATGCGCGAATCTGTTATCACTTTTTCAGTTTGGAATATAATTCAATTAGCTATACGCGTCAACTCTTCGGAATTACTATCAATGCATTTTCAATCATAATTCGTAATAAATTTCATATTCTAATGAAAGAAAATTCAATAGAAAATTTATTTATAATTATTGATAATTGCGTTTTCAAAAGTTCAGAAGATATGCTAAATTTCAGGCTGAAATGATTACTAAGTAGCATATTTCACGCAATTACTAAACATCCTACGTTCATTTGACGTAATAAACATTTAATGTTACTGTAATGATCTAGATGCGCAACTTCGTTAATGAATATTAATTACTTTCTAGTAAAAGAGAACTTTACTACCCTCGCTTCTGACTTCAAACAGCATTCATAACGTTTTAATCCTTTTGGATTTGAGTAAGATTAACAAAAGTATGGAAAGATTAAATATCACAACTTTTAATACTCTGTAAATCCAAATAACAAATAAGAATATCATAGAAAACAACTTTTTAAACAATATATACATAATATTATATTTAAAAATTCTAAACAATCTTTCGAAAGTTTTGTCTCCAAACTTTTGAAGATTATGCAAAATTAATTTGTTAGAAAATTAAAACTGAACAGTTAATGAATGTCATTATGACAGAATAATGCATGTTTGTGAGATGAGCGATGACGTATTGAGACGAATATCTCTTTTTAATTTCTCAGCTATAATATATCAGTAGGAGGAAAAAAATTATCCATCTTTATACTTCTTGAATCTTTATAATTGGATTCAATGAACTCAGTTTAACTTATCATGTACTATTCAACTAAAATATATAATTTTATTATATAATAGAATAAACGGTTTGAGTTATTTTTAATGCAATCGAATAAAAAATAACTATATTGAATTTTAAAAATAAGTTTATCTTGTATCATATATCCTTTTTATTCGTTGTAATACATTATAAAATCTGGAATAAATTTAGAAATAATCAATTGTAGAATGTTTTATATTTTTAAGTATAATAATAAATTAAATAATTTTTATATTTTTGTCCATAAATTTTTTAAAATTTATATTTAAAAAAAATATGTATAGGCTGTATAAAAGAACTTCACACTGCTACCTTTTTATACATAAAGGATTTATCAAAAATCGCTGAATAGGCATATTATTATTAAATTTTATTATATTATATCTTCTAAAATATTTAATTATTATGAATGCAATGTTGTCTCAAGTTTTAAATATTATACTGTATAATTACCACAATTTTAGTTTAAAACTACTTATTTTACAAAATTGAAAATTTTATAACAATATTAAATTTAATGACTAATGATTTTTATGAGCTTTCATTAATAGCATTCATCTTTTTTATCAGGATATGAAAACTATTAATATTAACTTTTTTATTTTAGAACTTCATAAACAAAAGTTAATTATTTTCTTATCTTCATACATTATAATCATTTCCTTTCTTTAACTAAATAAAGGAAGTAGCTAAAGTGTTTTTCTTTCTTTTAACTAAGTAAAGGAAGTAACTAAACTGTTTTCATAAATACTCACTTTATTTATCATAATAAAATATAATTTATTGGTCATTAAGCTTAATTAATCTAAAATTTTATATATATAATTTTTATGTAAAAATAAAAATTTTCGAATACGTTCTTTTTAAAAAAACAAAAAAGATTGATAATCTTAATTAAAAATATTGGCAATAAAAATATTTTAAATTTTACTAGAGTTTCATATTTTTGTGTATGTGTGTAGTGCTGATCGTTCCGCTAAAAACTGAAACGGGAAGACTTCAGACGGAAGTGAGTGTGACCACTTCTGGCGTCACAAATTTTTGTTGCCATGACGACAGCTTTCGTCGCGCCGTCCAGGTGGCGACACATTTGTGGACTTGGGTGGGGCTACAGGCATCACGTGTAGCTAAAACATAAATGGGTTGGTTAGACTGCTACACCCCATAGTAGACCGAATTAAAGTGTCTTCTCCTTTTTAGGTCCTGGAAGGGTTATCAAAAAATGAAGACTGCTTGTTGCATACTGTGGCCGGCCATATTTTTTGCACAAATCACAATAGGTATGTATGCGACGGGTTTTTTTTTAATCTTAATAAATTTATTTTAATAATAATTTTTTTTATAATTTATAACATTACATTTCTAAAAACGTAAATAATAAATTGTACAAATTTCATTCTATCTAGAATTGATGCAAAGAAAGTTAAGTAAACGTTTGAAAGTTAGAAAAAGTTGAAATAACGAGTATTTTCACGATTAAAAATATATGATATTGTTAAAAATATTTTCAGTGGTACGTAAAAATCGTTAAACATTTAATTTATCATCAAAAATTAAAAAAAGACATAATTTTTTCGATTTTCTTGATATTATTATCTTAAACAATATTTTATAACTTATAAAAAACGCACACTTATATTTGATATATTTATTTATTTTTTTTTAATGAATATTGAATCACTTTGCATTAATTTCTATGATACGCAGTATTATTTTAAACCGCCGATAAAATCAGAATTGTGGGTGTTTTCTTTGTAGATAAAAATTATGTTTTGGTTTTTATTTGCGAAACGAGTGGAGTTGAATGATCTCTAAAATAAAGAAATCCTGTTAATTAAAATTTAATCAATAGAGTATTCTCTTTGGTATCGAAATACTCGAGTGAAAACACATTGATGCGGAGTATCCAATTAGTGTTTATATCAACCAAAGTTCGTCCTCGCTAAGAAGATAGCGTGCACCTTGTGCGTGCATGTGTCATAGTGTGAGTTAGATTAGAGTATTTTCTCTTCATTTAAAACCGGATATTGTCCGAAAATATGACGAAGTAAAAGATTAACTATGGTCCTACATGAATAACTCATTCGATTTTTAATCAAAAGTAATTAACGTACCAGATAAGCTTCTGCCATTTTAATAATTCTTCTGTGTAGAAATAGTTCGAAATAATTTTATTAAATTAAATATTACATTTTAAAGAATCGGAGAATATTCGTTTCAATTCTTTAATTTACTGTTGAAGATTCTAATTTTACGGTCGAAATATATTGTAATATACAGTATAGTGCGTTACTCTAAAATCGCTATTATTCCTCGTTCAGAAAATCATTAAAATTTCAAATTTTAACATTATCTCTGAAACTTAAGGACTACTGTTTCGTTGAAACATGGAAAAATAACGAAATTTCTTATTCCGATTAAATTTAAAACAAAAGTTTACTTTCTTGTATTTAAAATTGTACAAAAATGTGCTTTTAAATCCTTTAATTACCGAATATTTTGTTCGCATTTAAAAAAATTTTTCTCGTAGTTTTCTATTAACCTTTGACATTTTCTTTGTAATCGAGATGAAAGAAAAAGTAAATGCAGTAAATTATAATAGTTAACATTCATTATTTTTTAATGAATTGTATTTAAAATAAAAAAAGACGAAAAAAAAAGAGAATAAATATGGTAAATTTGCTTTATAGAATTTAAAAAAAATATTTATTTAATAGGTTTTTAAAAATATATGAAGAATGAAAAGTTTCTTTTCTGTACTTTAAACTAATAAAATATAAATTGCTAAAAGATAGTTTTTAGAGATTTTTTTTTTAATGCGCTTATGTCATCACTTTCTTTTTCCAAGTTGTCCATCTGTAAACAGCTATAAAAGTCAGTTCAAAAATTCTTTTTGCGTGCTGTTGGGAATTTATTGCATAGCACACTAGTTGTAGTAACGAATCTTTTTTTTCTTTTTAATATATTACGTAATTATAATTCAAAGCATTTTGAAAAACTTTGATACGTAGAAAAGACCCTGAATATTTTTAACAATTTAAAATATTAATTATCATTTAAAAAAGCAAAATAGTGTCTAATTAAAATGAATCTATTTTAGTAAGTAATAAAATATTAATATTCTCCAATATAAATAAATGTATTAAAAAATAATAAAGTAGAAAAATAAAATCATATTAAGAGCTTATTAAATAAAAAAATATATATTTATTTAAAAATTCAATCATAGAAAAAAATTTATTCGTATTGTTTTATTTACTGTTGTCATAGTAACGGGTTACATTACCATTGCGCATGTGTATGACCTATTTCCTATTCTTCCAGGAGATCTAATTCTTCCTTTGACTTTTATAGGTTTTGCTGTACAATGTTATATTTGTAGCTGGTCGCCAGATGATAAAAATAATCGAACGGATTATTGCACAGATGAAAATTTTGAAAAAGCTAACCTTTATTTTCATCACTGTAAGGTAGGATGCGAAGTGTACATCCAGTGGGATCCCAATGGTGAGTTGTTTAAACTAACAATGGCGAAATATATAATGCTTTGATATATTTAAAATTTTACAAATCTTTCGTCGATAGAATATATTATTTGATGAAATTTTGTATTACACAAAAATGTGGAATTATTTAATAGATTTCATGATTAAATCATAAACAAAATATTATGAGATATCAAGAGATGAATATTGGACGACATAATAATGCCAAATAATATTTTGTTATTAAAAAGAAAATCTGAAAATTTCATTATTTGAAAAACATATGTTATGAAATAACTAAAAATGAATTTTAATATTTGTGCTGTTAAATATATATATATATATATATTTTTATTTTTTTTCAAATTTTGCTCTCAACTTTCTTTGCTTAATCTAAAAACAAATAATAACTATTTTGTAGATTATATGAAATAAATGTTAAATTTTCATAGTTATGCTTTCTCGATTGTGTCTGCAACGATATAATTTGTTAAATGTTTATTTAAATAATAGTTTATATTATGATCGTACACTAAATATATAGACATTTGTTTTATATATTTTAAAAAATATTTTTGTTCTAACAAGAAAAAAATCTTTCGAAGCATGTTAAATAAAAAATTTTTCCAATAATGTTTTCGGTCAATCGCGAAGTAAACCATATAAAGTTCTAAATATTTTGCTGAATTCAATGTGTTTATTTCATACTGAAATCGAGGACGAAAATACTGTATTCGAATTTGAGATAGCAAAATAAATTTTGAGCAAGTTCATCATTTTCAGTTAATTTTGATTTTTTTGTTGTTTAAAATATTAATACTATAAGAGGCAAAATTTATAAAATATTATACTATGTAGTTTTTTTCTGATGAAAAATTAAGTTTTTTGAATAAATTTTTAGATAAATTATCT
Organism: Olivierus martensii; assembly: GCA_000484575.1. NCBI lineage: Eukaryota > Metazoa > Arthropoda > Arachnida > Scorpiones > Buthidae > Olivierus > Olivierus martensii. Next base: position 21,608 of record AYEL01058426.1, read on the forward strand.
AAAAATCTTCGGCATGTAACCACCTTACGTGCCCTTGGTGGATTAACGAGGACAAATACAATACCAAAAGGAATATTTGTTTAGACTTTTCTGCTGGCGGATGGCGTCTTATCGGGGCTTGCCTATTCTATTAACATAGGGAAGATCCGTTCCGCAAAATTTCTTGGCGGTCAGCGACGGTGGCGTTTTAACGGGGTTGATTGTTATATATGTTACGGATAATTCGCGAAATCAGGACATTTTGCACACTCAACGGCGGTTCTATTTAACGGTTAATACGGCTTGAGTCCACAGCTCCTAACTTTTAGGAGACCCAAGCTTCGTGTATAAAATATGTTTTTTCTTTATTATTTAAAAATTTTTAAAAGGGTCCCGAAAAATATTCTAAAATTATATTTTAGAATATTAAATAATTAAATATTTTAAAATTACATATTATTATATAAAAATATTTATACAATACATTTAGCAATATAAAATTTAAAATAATATTGTTTAATATATTATATTGAAATTTAACCGTTTTGAAAATGTTTCAAAACGATTGCCAAACTTTTTTTTTATCATTCATTAACTAACCAAAATTTGCCAAACTTTTTTCTATCGTTCATTAACTAACCAAAATTTGCCAAACTTTTTTTTATCGTTCATTAACTAAAATGCTTTCCAAGTAAGACAGCCATATAATATTTCCACAAAATCACACAAGTGATGCAAGCACTCAAACTCACGGCTCCAGAAAGTTTCGCCATATGTCCGAATTATTAATATAAATATATTCAGTTCCGACTTTGGCCAGTCAGTTCCCAACATGACCGGTGATCAGTGGCCAAAGCCCAAATTAAACATTGAAATTCATGAGTATACGAAATATGTCATCTGATCCACCGATATTTTCGTATTTGCTGTATATTGAAGAAATCCATTAAAACATGCGTTATAGAGAATTCCTTGATGTCTTGAGGTTATTGCTGAAGTAGTACAATATTAATTGGATTATTATTATTATTCCATATTATTATTATTGTTATTAATATTAAAATGACTCAATTGGACATGTAGTTTAGATTACAAAATATGAAATAAATATTCATATGAAAATATTGTAATACAGTATTCTTCTAAAAATTGCACAGATCATAATTAGATATATAATATCATAGATGAATTTCCAAAAGAATCGAATATTCTGTTGAATGCAATTTCCAAAATGAAGTTTTTTATTAAAAAAAAAAATCTTTAACACAATGGACCACCAATTTGCACTTTTAATCACTTGTCGCTGGGAGAGAATCTTTAATTTTCTAGCACATTGGTGTTAAATTTAAATCTTGCTGAAGGCCATTTAATGGACAATATCTATTGAAAAAAACCGCATAAAAATGAAAGAAAAGTTGAGAGGGCCGTTACTAAATATTCAAATCGCTTGCATTCCCAATTGTTTACACTTTACGAATTAGATATTCTACAGGAGAATAAAATTTAAAAAAATTTAGGTTTATTCCGAAATGGTTTTCACCTATTGCGGTAACAGACCGGTAACTTATCGAAGATGGATTATAATTACTGGAATTCCATGTGATGAGCATTGAATTTTAGAAAGGATTAATTCATTTTCTGAAGAAATGGGTAAAGCGAGTTTTGTGAGGGACAGCTTAATTACGTAATTTTCATGACATGATTAATTCATTTTGAAGGTTTAAAACTAAGAAATATAGAAAATATAAATTTATTATTTATCTCAAATAAATATCAAATATTTTTACGATATATTTAGCAATCGATAGTTGATAGTTAAAAGAAAATATATATTTTTTAAACTATAAAAACATTTTCACCGTTAGGATCCGACGAAGAAATCCAATCCCATAATTCTTAGGGAAAGATGCTAGGAAAGATGGTGGCGATAGTTTTGAATACCGTTTATATAATGGTCGTTTGCTCTTTGTCTTTGTGAATAACAAGCAACGATCTATGGTAACTGCGATATTTCGAAGTCGAGGCAATACGCTGAGATCGTCTGTCAAAAGATCAAAGGGACCGACCATAAGCCCAATTATAGGTGTGAATGTGAAAGTTGTACTGTAATTATTTAAATTTAAATTAATTTCTGTACTTAATTTCTATCATTCATAATTAAATTGTTAAAATGATGATGACAAAAAAAGAGGTTTAGTTAACAAGATGCTACGTTCCTGTAAGGACGTAACGGAGAGGGGGAATGTTCCTGTACTCTGATTAAACGAGTAGAGTATAAGGCGCATGCTTTGAGAGTGTTCGGATCCCACTGGTACCAAGACGGCAGTTTTTGTCCTTTTGGAAGCTGTTTCATTAAGTCTCTTCCTCCCCAATTCTGTGGCAGTACGGATATTTGCTACCGCCACAAAAGTCGGTTCATATTCATTTAACGTATGAGTGGAGGGAGGAGACGTGTCTTGTCTGCCGGTAGTGCCGGGATGATCGTCCGACCATCCGTCCCATCCATCCACTGGTGCTGTAGGAACGGGACTCGGTTTGCTACGTTTAATTCTTGCTATACCGCCCTCTGCTATTGCCACCGAGGGTACCACCTCTTTTTGTTCATCAGGATCGGCCTCAGATATATTTAGCATTATTTCTAGATAATCGTCGTATGGAAGTTGCTCCAGCTCGTCTTCCCTTATCCTGGCCCCTAGGTTGTAGTCCAGAACGTCGGCAAGCGCGAGCTGGGCCCCCAATGTGGACGTTTCTGATGTTAATGTTTTAAGAGAGGTCCGAATCGCCACCGAATATTTGAATAAATTGGCCTCCACCTCTGTGCCTACGAGTTGCACTATTACGTCCACTCGTGGCTGGGAGTCGATAACCTCTCGGGTTATGGTAATAATAAAGTTCCAAAACAACGGGATAAGGCCACCCACACCTGGGTACGTGGCTTATCGATGGAGGCGGCGATCAATAGTTGTTTTCTGGCTTTAATGCAGAACATTTCTGCATGTCGTTCCTTGAGGTGATGTAGTAACTCATCTGCAGACCCCTCCCAAAGACAGGAAGTCACCCGATAAGGGCAGGGGTACGGGCGGTACGCACACACCTTTTCGTGTCTGACGATTTGGTCAAAGAGGTCCACCATCTCACACCCTTCAGTTGTATAGAGGCAAGGGTAAGGGATCACCCGAGCCACATTCACTTAAGAAATGACAAAAGATAAAAGATAGCAAAGATAAAAGATATTATGCAGACTATGTTTGTATTTTTATGCAGACTATGTTTGCAATATATAACAAGTCTAGTTTTCTTGTATTGACTTGAGGCACGTTGAAATAGATGGTGTTGTCCGGAAGAAGACCTTGTATGAATTTACTCAGTAGTTTTAGATCTTGATTGCGACAGATGTAAAAGTCGGAAATGAATTACATAATTGAATTGAAGATGTATTGATGTCTCCGTTTCTCATAGAAATTTGTTGAATGATCTTATTAGTTTGTCCAGATAAGAGGGCATAGCGGAGGAGTATATTGAGATGCCGTAGGTAATAATCGAGATAAACATAGCAAAAAACCAAGTATAAAGCACATGTGTACTAGAAATATTCCATAAAAAACGTCTAGTAAAGAATGTTTTACTCCGCACATTGTTAATCAGATAATGAATATGGTGTTGAAAAGATAGGCATTTATTTGGATCCTTGTTTAAGTCTTTTGTGTAACAAAATAGATTGAATGATCATTCCATTAAGATTTATTGACGAGATTGTTTCGAGGTTATGAATTGAAAAGATCATATAAGCGGTCTTGCTGAAATTGACTGTTTAATTTTGAACTGGCTGAATGCCAGTAATTTAAGAAAAGTCAGATTCTAAATCAGATTTGTTGTTGTAAAAAGTTTTAAATCATCTGCATATCCAAGCAGCGAAGAATGGATGTTCAGGGCAAATATGGGATTCATATATAAGACAAATAACAGCGCACTGAGTGGAGAACCTTGAGCAATGCCGAGCGTAGGAGTATAATTTTTAGATATTTAGCTGTCACAAGAGATATAAAATTTTCTGTTCTTAATGATCCAGTAGATGAAAATATAATCGATTTCAAAATCTCTATTGAGTCAAAAGCGGCTGATAAGTCTAGAAAAAGAGCATGAGTTGAATTCCTGTTTTCGAAGTTCCGATAAATTCTACTGGTAAAGTCAAGAAGATTAGTTATTGTAGATCTATTTTTCATTGCATAGTGTTGGGCATGCAAGATATGGTTTTTTAACCTGAAAATAAACAACTTTCAGTAATAGTTTTTCAAAGATTCGTAATAAACAGTTGGTTATGGTGATACGACGATATGAAGATACCTCTGTGGGATTTTTGTTTCTTTAAAATTGGAATGAGTTTGGCTGTTTTCCATCTCTCTGGTATGTGGCCAGTTTCTAAAGTAATTTTAAATAAATCAGTGATATGATATTATTTGCAATGTAAATATTTAAATATAAAATATTTGATTTTCTCAAATGCCATACTGTAAAAATTTCTTTTAAATTATTTTCCATATACCATATTACAAACATTGATATATTACAAACACATCATAAACAATCATAAACATGATAAAATATTTATCATGTTTTTGATTGTGTTATTTAGATTTATTATTATATCATAGTTTGAAATTTCTTTATTCTGTTTTTAGAAGTTTTTAAAACTTAAAATCTCATTAAATTTCAAAAATAATAGAAAATCTTTTTAAACTCGTTAATTTTATTGTCTTTTAGTTGCTGTAATTTCTTGTAATTTATACGAGGTGTATATAAATAAAGTTATTCATCGATTATAAAATGCTAAAATTTTTCTTATAATCATTTTCGACCGATTTTTCGTAAATTTAAACATTACTAATTTAGGAAACAGCAAAGGATCAGTTTATATATGTGAACTGTATAATAATTTTAAACTGATAAAAAGAAAGTTGGAAAGTTTTCAATTAGGTCATTATATGCTATAAAAATATTCCTAAAGGTATAAAGTTTAGCACATTCGCCTTTTCTAATTATAATACAGTATATTTTAAAAATTTTTTTTCAAATTTTGCTCTCAACTTTCTTTGCTTAATCTAAAAACAAATAATAACTATTTTGTAGATTATATGAAATAAATGTTAAATTTTGCATAGTTATGCTTTCTCGATTGTGTCTGCAACGATATAATTTGTTAAATGTTTATTTAAATAATAGTTTATATTATGATCGTACACTAAATATATAGACATTTGTTTTATATATTTTAAAAAATATTTTTGTTCTAACAAGAAAAAAATCTTTCGAAGCATGTTAAATAAAAAATTTTTCCAATAATGTTTTCGGTCAATCGCGAAGTAAACCATATAAAGTTCTAAATATTTTGCTGAATTCAATGTGTTTATTTCATACTGAAATCGAGGACGAAAATACTGTATTCGAATTTGAGATAGCAAAATAAATTTTGAGCAAGTTCATCATTTTCAGTTAATTTTGATTTTTTTTGTTGTTTAAAATATTAATACTATAAGAAGCAAAATTTATAAAATATTATACTATGTAGTTTTTTCTGATGAAAAATTAAGTTTTTTGAATAAATTTTTAGATAAATTATCTAAAAATTTAATCATAAATATACAAGCCTACTATATTATTATATACAATATATATTTAATTACAGCAGAATATTAATGAAAGAGAACAAACAGATAGAAAACAAATAAATAGTAAAGAACTATTGATAATTATCTACTTTTTAAATATTATTTTGGGATAATTAAAAATATAAGATTAAAATATATATCATCAAATCATCTTCAATGATATAAACTGTGTATTGAATATCATAAAAATCTATTAAATAGTCTCAGAAAAGTTAATGTCCACCATTTTTAATCTGATAAATCTACAAGGTTAATTAAATTCACTTCAAATTTGCCATTAACATCCCGACTGCTTATATTGAATATCATAAAAATCTATTAAATAGTCTCAGAAAATTGAATGTCCACCATTTTTAATCAGATAAATCTACAAGGTTAATTAAATTCACTTCAAATTTGCCATTAACATCCCGACTGCTCTACTAAATTTTATAAATTCCATCAAATAGCTTAAAATTTATTAGATAAATCGTTTTGAAGTTTGAATGTCCGCCATTTTTAAATGATTAGTACATAGTTAAAGTTAATTGATGTGCTATCGAGATCATCTTTAAATGACATGATTATCCTAATAAATTTCATAAAAATTCAATGAATAGTTCGAGAGATATTAAATAGACAATTTCTAAATAGTTAATGGCATTGAGGTTATCTTTAATGATAGAACATTATTATCAAGTATTATGAAAATCTTCTCATTAGTTCAAAAGTTATTAGTGGCAAATAGACACATAGTTCTGTCATTTTCCTTTGGAAAATAGGCTAAAAATGTAAACAAGAAAAGAATTAGCGCATGACTTCGAAGAACATTTTATACACCTTCTCATTAGTTCAAAAGTTATTAGTGGCAAATAGACACATAGGCTAAAAATGTAAACAAGAAAAGAATTAGCGCATGACTTCGAAGAACATTTTATACAAGACATGATATAAAACATTTTTTAATAAAAGGTTTTATGTATTTCCTTTTGTGTAAAATTAACATCAATATTATAGAATATTAGATAGATTGAATTAATAATTATAATTATAAAAACATCTGAATACATAATAAAAAAACGCTTAATCTTATAAGTGAAGTAAAAAAATATATAGAATTAAGTTTATTTTTTTATTATTCAAAGTAACCAGATTTTACTATATTATTGTATTTATGAATTACATACAGTATTTAAAATATATGATGTTTAAAAATGTTTATGGCAATGGAACAGACCGCATTGAAGAATGCTGAAGGTTGCATGTGGCTCATGGGCCATAAATTGATATGCCTCTCTAACGCATATCTCGGAAACTGCTTAAATAGCCAGTTAATTCATTATTATCGGTTTAAGCTTAAATGTATTTAAGCCTTAATCGATGATGATGAATTAACTGTAATTTTTACTCCAACAACAACATGGTAATTATTGAAAATTGTATAGATTATTCGTTATAATAACTGCTATAAAGATATAAACTAGTGTATAGGTTAAATATATTTTGTCATTTGCTAACTTCCCTGTTTTTCACATGTGCTGTATACGGGGATCAGCTGTATATATGCAGTATTTTTAAATTGCCTTTATCTATATTTACAATTACCTTTTCTTATATATTTCTGTTTAGGACAGAAATATATAAGAAAATATGAAAAATTTATATATTTCATATTTTCGTGTTTGAATAACTTCATAATTTCATAAGTTTGAATAAAACTTTTGAATTTCATATATTCGTCTTATAAAATATATAAACTTTCGTCTTTATAAAATGCGGGGCGATTTCTAAGGCATTTATAAGGAAAAATAGTGCGTTTTATAGAGCTGATAGATAGGATAAATTAAAGCTATCCAATTTCTTTGATATAGAGGACCAAATATATTGAAATCTTTAATTGATAAACTAGACTGAGTTGCTGGAAAAATTAGAATTGAAGATTTAAAATAAAAGTTTGAAGCTGTGGGAAATCTAAATCTGAAAAATGTAACTAATGAATTCGATTTTAGGAGTTGCTGAAGTGTCCTCCAATAGCGTGTTTACCAATTCTCAGAGGTCCCAAAAATCGAAAATTTTTATATTAAATTAGATATATTGTTATATTTTCGATTTCATCTATAACAGGGGTTCTTAACCGGTGGTATCCATACCCCTTGGGGGTATAGGATTCGATCTCTGGGTACTGGTATTTATTTTATTTAATGTATTAATTTATATTTGGGTAGTAAGTGAATGGAACGCGATAAAATCTTCGAGAACATTCAGCATTTCCTGCAAAGTTATCAATGCTTATGATTTTATTTCGTGTTCTCTTCCTAGCTAGCCATATTTAAAAAGCAACAGTAAATTCAAGCTGTTGACATATTTGGAAGTCATACTAGGAACTAATATAAGGAATGGTGATGATTATTTCGACAGCCAAGTGAATAGGGGTATGAGACCATATTGGACAATCCATTGGGAGGTTTGGAGTCATCAAAAGCTTACGAACCCCTGATCTAGAAAGCTTCAAATGTGTAGAATTTTAGAGTAACAATGGAGTTCGAGTTCGAATTTTCATTAGCACATTTCAAATTGAACGTAACTATAAAAATTTTTCATATTTTCTTATATATTTCTGTTAAAGATAAAAGAAAAAGATAATTGTAAATATAGATAAAATTTATTTAAGAGTAATTTAAAATACTGCATATATACAGCTAATCCCCGTATAACGCATGAGATACGTTCCACTTTATATGAATCCGTATTATACTAGCACAGTGCTTCTTAAAAGTGTGGGTCGCGACCCCATATGGGGTCACGTACAAAATTTGGGGGTCGCAGAAATTTTAGCAAATGTTTTAATTCATATTCCTTGTTTATATACCTATATATCCAGGATCGCGAAAATATTTTCTCGAGTAAAAGGGGTCGCCAAAAAAAGTTTGAGAAGCGTTGTACTAGCACGTAGATTATAACATAAATCTAGTATGAAGAATTTGAAGAATATGTACATTAATTGCATTTATTATAATTAGAGTTGGAATTCATCAAGACATCAAATTGTGCAATTAGAGTGTGAAAATGTCAAATTTATCTTCCGTGCTACAAGGGCTGTTTTACTTAGTGAGCACTGCCGCAATTTTTTCGTCGCGTTATACGAACCTATGTTATACGGGGGTCTACTGTATATATATATGCATACATACATACATACAGTAATCTAAATATATTATTATTTTTTTATTTAACTAAAGAATACTGGAAGTCCCAAAATCTCTTAGCGAGTAAGCCCTCAAGAGGTAGCTGGTGATTCCCAAAATATCGCATAATCAGTGTCTGGAAGGAATACAAAAAATCGTTCTTTAGAACAAAAAAATCATTCTGTGTTTTAGCTATTTACAGTATTTTCAATTGCCATGATATAAAAATAGCCCCAAGATAAATGGATTATCATAAAAACAGCGAATTAATATCAAATTCCATTAAAAATTCAAAAATGTTGCATTAAGTAGAAAAATAGCTGTATCTTGTATACAGTATATGAATTTAAAAAATGTTTAATTAAATAAAAATGTTATACGATACAGTATATTGGTGTATTGGTATTGTATATTGGTATGGGTATAATGTATTGTATATTGTATATTGGTAGGCGACGTTCACTATCTGAAGTTGAAAAAAGTATAGTAATAACCAGGTATTAACACCCATTGCTGCACTCACCTCTGATTTTAAATTCTAGCTAATCTCTCTACATGATCACATTACCAATCTCAGTGCTTTAAATTGTAAGCGTTATTTTTAACTGTTGTCTTCATTATTCTATCCTTAAGTTGTAATTTTATGAAATTTTAAAATTCATTTTATTATTTTATACTTTGTTGTTGTTATAAACATTTCACTAGTTGATGATAAAATCAGATCAAATCAGATAAAATCTTATCAAGAGTCAGATTTAGTCAGCCTGCTTAGTAATTAATAATAGTGTAAGTTTAGGGCTGGCCAGTTGGATAGCCCTAAACTTAAGCCATTATTAATTAGTAAAAATAATTTTTATAAAAAATATCTGAAATATGGTGTAAACTCTATACTGTATTCTAAATAATTTTAATATAGTATAGTAGTGTTGTGGTTAACTTACATTTTGTCTAAAACCATTTTTGTTTTTTTTCTTGTTTTTTCATATGACTCATTCCATTTTTTTCTTTTTATTTCTTCATTCCATTTTTCTTTGTCTTATCTTTTTTTTCTTGATAGCTACTTAATAGAAGGCAGAAAATATCATCATTATATCAGTTTTGAAAAGTTATATGAACTGCCTATAACACTAATTTAATAACCAAATATAGAGCACACTTGGCAGTAGTGACTTCAAAGTATTTTATTTCACAAACGAAGTACTTTCGGTCTATCGACTAGACCATCTTCAGCGTTACACTAACTTACAAAGAACGTAAAAGTTATTATTATTATATTTTACGTTCTTTGTAAGTTAGTGTAACGCTGAAGATGGTCTAGTCGATAGACCGAAAGTACTTTGTTTGTGAAATAAAATACTTTGAAGTCACTACTGCCAAGTGTGCTCTATATTTGGTTATTATCATCATTATGTATTAAATATATTTATTATATATTTAGATATTATACTAAGTCTTGGACACCATATTGTAGTATGGAGGAATGTTATTCACAGAAAATTATATTTCCATTAACAAGTGATGTTAATTTTGTTCGCATACCATCAAAGAAAAAAAAGACTAAGCGGTAATGATTTTAATATATATACAAAGATTAAATAATAATAATAAAAATATTGTCATATCTTTATTCTTATTATTTATCTATAATATTTATTTATATCTTTAATAATATAGATATAGAAAAGCTTTTATTACTTATGTTTTATACTAAAGACTTTTCATTACAAGTTATAATTTTTCTTCAGAACTACAAAAAAATAATTTAAAAATTTATCAAACGTTCAGCTTCTGTTTTACAAATAAAAAAAATATAAAAATTTTAAAATTTATAAAGTGGCATTCATCTTTAATAAGTTTCTTTAGCTGACTCAGATCAAAACTAAATATTTTATAAGTAACCAACTTTTTAATTTTTAATACAGGATACAAATGTTTTCAAATGGTCATGTTATTCATAGCAATACTGTACTTCAGTTTAATATTAAAGAAAAATAGAAAGTAGTAAAGAAAATTATAGTTAAAACAAAACTTGTACATTTTTAAATAATTGTCAGTGTTTGAAATTTGGATTTTTTTTTAAAACAGCTATTTTTTAAATAATTGAATTTTTCTCCATCGTATTTCAAACTTATAAATAGCTGTTTTGCAATCTGATTACTCAAAATCGTAATTATAAAAAATAAAATAGTTTTTACTATAAAAATATGTAATAATAAAAAAATTTTCATAATAGCTATACAGTACATCAATTCTTCATTATTAGATATATTCTGAAAAACAGTATTTATTAGCCTATATATTCTGATCTATCCAGTATTGTTTGAGTGATGATAACAGAGATCAGTTACTTAAAAAAATTAATTATAATTAATAGCATCCATACAAAGAAAGCATTTCAGGAAAAGTCCCACCTCAGTTTTATGCTGGATCAGCCAATCCAAATAAAATTGATCTGGGCATTATCCACTGAAATGCATTTTTCATATGGACATGCTATTTAAAAATAAATTTTTTAAAGAAACAATGATCTCCATGGTAGTTTCCTCCTAATTTTCATTGTCACTAGTGCAACTATATTGGACAGGTTATAATTTCCATGATTATTATAATATCCACTATTTATCTTTTAATAATTTACCAATTTTTTATTGATAAATAACTGAATAAAAGTTTATAACTTGTAAACAATAAAAATTCATTTAAATCACCAAATAAAATAATAGATTTTATAAAGAAATGTCATTTTAAAAATAATTATTTATTTTTCATTGAATATTAAAAAAACTTTGAATTATTTAAAGCTTAAATTAATTATTTCTAATTTTAGATGACAATTTACCAATAAATATAATTTAAATTTTATTTCCTTTTTCTAGATTTTGGGATTACGGGGAAATAGAATATTGCAATAGAGAAATATGTTTTGAAGAAATGTTTTTTCCTTTTACTGATTCATTTCAGTCTGATTTGATATTCCATGTATCATTTTGGTCTATTATGATACTTCTCTTTCTTCTACCCCTCCTATGGCTAACAAGAAGACAATTTTATTAATCTGCACATTGCTTTATAAAATTGTATAGATTACAAATATAAATGTTAAATTTATTTAAATTGCATCCAATTTTATTTAAGTTTTTATAATAAAAAAAATGTATGCATGCATATGTTTGAGCTATTAATTATAGATTAATTTAGTAATTAAAAGGAATGAGACTTATTTCTTCAGCACTCAGCAAAGCATTTGATGAAAATTTTATCATTTTTCATTGTACCAACATTACCATCGTGATTTTATCATTCATCAAATTTAATTTTTCAATGAAATTCTTCGAGAAATTCAAAATTGAGTATATTACAATATTACATGTATTATTATTATTTAAATTTTTAATCAAGTTAAAATTTTTGGTTGTAGAAAGGATAGTTTCTGAACAAAATTGAATATAAGAACACTTGACTAAGAACACTAAACTAAGAACACTAAGAACACTTTGCTATTGGCACAACCTTCATATAAATAATAGTGGAATGCGGCCGGATGGCCGAGTGGTAACGCTGTTGGCGTGTACCCAGAAGGACCTGGGTCTAATATTTCCTGAAAAGTTTTTTCGGGGTGCTGGGCCCAGCCCAGCGATCCCCATCCTTTACTATCCAGCCCCATCCAGAGGTGTGGATGCAGCCCGTGGTCCCTACCCCTTAGTAATTTTCCTGATTTAAAAGGGGCGTAAAATATGCAAAAAAAATAGTGGAACTGTGCAATGGACAATGCCACATTATGCTAATAGCTCGCATTCATGCATGTTACCATGACTTGCATCTGCTTGTGTGAGCATGCGCGAGAAGCAATACCACTGTGGTAAACACAGTGCTGCTGGCGTTTTTAGCTCTCCTAAGTGCTATAAGATAGATTTTTATTATTTTTTTATAGAAAATAAGAGAATTGTATATGAGTTGTTCATGATAAAATTAAATATTAAAAGCAAATTTAATATTTAAATATTATAAAGTAAATTAATAAATATATTTATATATCGAGAAAAATTAGGTATACTGCAGTTCCTCAGTGCCTATGCACGAGCTGCTCGTGTCTGGATACACTAAAGGCTGGTTTATAGTCCAACTGCAGCGACACGTTATACTACGTTCATACTAGCGACGTTAATCCCGATCAAGTCTTTAACCCCGATCAAGTTTTGCTTTTGAACGGAACAGGATTAACAAACCCCGATCAACTAGCGAGGAACGGTGTTAACTTAACCCAGTTCCCAGAACGAAGTTAACTCTCTTCAACTGGGTAAGTGACGTCACA